>NW_006497735.1:1820105-1835796 GCF_000471905.2 Amborella trichopoda
TATATATATATATATATATATATATATATATATATATATGGATAATCTAAACTTCACAACCTTTCAAATTACAAAGGTTAAAGATAGAGAGAGTTGTGAAGGGAGGATTTATTAATTTTGTAGTCTAATGTTTTTTAAAAAGTTACTTTTTGTGCGATCTTCATAATTATGTAACATAAATTTTGTAAATATTACTACAGAACAAGCGATACTTTTGTCATCTCCATAACGGATAAAACTGAAATTTTTACTACAATACAATGACACTCTACAAATAAAATTTTAGGACACTAACTTCCAAAATGCCATTGTACTTTTGTAAAAATTTCAAATTTGCCCTTGCTTATTAGTTAAGTTACCTATTAAAATAATTTTTTAAACAAAAAATAATCATCATTGTACACCTATCACAATCTCTTCTAACTTTAACCTTTGTATTTTGAGGGGTTGTTAACTCTAGACAAACAAATATATATATATCTATAATAATATATAAGAAAATGTTAAGGTTAGCTTACTAGATCATATGTATATATGAGCCCAATGACCCAGATTGAATCTGAGCCGATCAGACGGTCACGACCTCATTTCGTCTTTAAAAAAGTGGATCAATAACCCAAATCGGCCAACCTAAAAACCATGTTAGATCAGTGGATTGGAGATCCATATCAGAGAATCATTCAGATCGGCCGGTTTCAGCTAAAATGTTTTCAAAGCCACACAATAATTCTCAAAATTGTAGTTTTTAGGTTTCTTTGCATGCGACTCAAAGTCAAATATTTCATGCGGCTCAAATTTATTTCGTGCAACTCATTATACTTTATGCGGTAGAGTGAAGAACCTGAAAAAAAATCCCACACCAAGCATTTAGAGAAACAAATGCCTTCGTAAAATGCTTAGCTACCCAACTCAATAATGTTACATGCGCAGACCTCATGCTGACATGTGCTTATGCAAGCGTGGGAAATGCCTCATACTAACTTATGCTTACAAATGTGTGGGCTACTACCCACTTTCAAAAAAAAAAAAAAACAAGCAACAAGGGGCGACCGTTTCTAGCTGATTAAGTTCTAATAGAACCGGCCGATTACTAACAGAACCAACTGATTCTATTAGTGAGTCGGCCAGTTCAGGAGAGACACAGATGGCTCTTGATATTTGAGGGATCCAAATCACTGTCGACGATTCTTGGTCTAGATTGAGCGATCCCGATCTGGGTTTCCGAATTCTCAAACCTTTGTATCAATGTTAGAAAGTCTTTGTTTGATTTGTTTGATACAAGGATGATTGCTGAGAGGAAGAGGAGAAAAATGTCAGTTTTGTGTAAAGATTATACAAGGAAATTTTAACATAGCAGGTGTAACCTCCGTTTCATTTTTCCTTGCAAACTCATTGATCAGATGGTAGAGGATAGGGGTCCCGTCGATTTGTAACCCTGACGGGTGACTAGTCGTTGGACTATTCCCATATGGATTACCGATAGGTCCAACTCATGAAGCGGTAAAACCAAAAATCCGCGAGAAGGTTTTGGAAAGGGTTTTTCGATAAAAGAGGGGGAAATTTAGAAAAAAATTTGAAATAGATCAAAAAATAAAAAGAGAATAAGGAGAGGAAGACAACTTAAGTTGAGCCCCAAGCCTAGCACCAGAGTCGGTAGCCAATTTAGAACCGTACTTGGTGCTTTGACTTTTTCAAGTCCTTCATAGTCCATTGGGTAGGAGCGATCAGTATCAAGGGGATCAGGGCACGAGGATATCGGGATTAGGATTTAAAGATGTCAGGATCAAGGCTTGGGCTTAGGTTTTTCGGGATCCAAGGGTAGAGTGACGTGTGTGGCAAAGTTTCAATTAGGGTTCAAAGTCTTTAGCATGGGGTCCAAAATCAGAGGCCAAGGGTCCTATATATAAACAAAAATCCCTTTCCCTTCAACGATGTCAAAAGGTTGGATCTAATATGGGTCGTCGATTTGCAGCACCACTAGTGCCAATGTAGTTATTGGCATTGACAACGCCGCGGCTTTAGTGCCATTTAATCATTATGACATGTGTAACATGCTCCCACTCATTAGTGAAAACACTGTTCTGTTGAGCGGCTTGTGATTGGGGTCACTGAGTGGCGTCGAGGCCACCATTGACGCCAGCATGGGCGCCACATTCATAGTGGTGTACAATGTTGATGGTTTGGGCATGCCTTTCCTGAGCGTTGCTACTGTAAACACGGGCATGGGTATTGCCAATGCTAGCCTTAATTATTTCGTTTTCAATAATTAGTCTTTGCCCATTTAATAAAATAAGTGTTTCACATGTGCAAGAGGCTGTCTCTTCTAGGCATTGCCATCCCTGATGCCAAGTTGGTACTACCGACACCATCCTTAATCATTTATTTTTCAAAATTGTCTTGCCCTATTTAATGGTTTCACTATTGCACACATGTAGTGGTTGCCTTTACTCAGTGTTGTCACCCCTGACGCTGGTATTGATACTATTGACACCAAGCCTAATCATTCATTTTTTAATGTCCAATTCTTGGCATTAGCGATACTAATGTTGGCGTGGGTACCATCGACATTGTGTTGACGTGAGGATTCGGGTATTGTTTTTCAATGGGTCTTTAGGCCAGTGGCTCGGGGCCAATGATTTTGGGGCCCTATTGCTGACAACGTCGCTACCCCTGACTTGGGTGCTGGCGGCTCTGATGCTAAGGAATGGCTTCCTTGTTGTGGTGTTGGTGGTCTGGATGTGGACATCGATGGTGTTAGCACTGGTGACCAAAATGTCATTTTTGTAAACAAATTTCCCCTAGCCATAACTTCAAACCAAATATCGTATTTAGACCATTCTTGTGCCATTGGAAAGCTTATGACCTCTACTTTAATTTGAAATTGAATTTGGATCCAAAAGGTTGATTCTTGACGGGTCTATGAGGCTCGAACTCCAATGGGTGGGGTTTGGGGTGGTGGTTGTTGCTACCGGTGGCACCGCAATGGTCACTAGCAATGTCATGCTGGGTCGTTGTTGCTACCTCTGACTTGGACGTTGGCACCTCCAAATGTCGCAGTTGTTCTTGCCTTGCTCAATATTTTGGTCATTTTTTTTGTCATTGCCACCACAAACGCCGACGTTAGTACCACCAACTTCATCCTCCAAAGGCCCTGTCTTCTAGTGGCCAATTTCTTGGAACCAATCATTGCAAGGGAAAGAGGCCGGCGTTGCCACCCTTCACTTGAGCGTTGCTGGCAGAGAATGGGACTCTTTTGGCACGACAGTGCTGGTCCCATATTTGGTATTTGTCATGCCAACGTTAGGGACCAAACCGTTATTTTTGGAGAAAAATTTATTTTAGGCCATAACTGCCAAATCGTATTATTATAATTCCAGTGATTCTTGAGCGGTTGGAGATCTTATGACATCTACTTCAATTTGGGACTTGATACGAACTTGAGTGATAGATTTTCGAAGTGTCTACGGGGCTTGGAGTTTTAGGTGTTTGTTCTCCGGGTTCTGGGTGTTAGCGTTGTGTACGGACTGTTTTCTAAGGTGCTTGGTGCTCCTAAGGTTTATGTCTTAGGGACATGGTGGTGTTGAGATTTTCTATGGTCTCAGGATCTTCGGTTTCTTGAAATTCCCTCTCGGGAACAGGATGTTTAAAGAGAGATCTAGGTTTGTAGGTTGGGTTGGAAGAGAGAGAGAGAAATCTAAGTTTGTGGGTTAGAGAGAAAAGAGGAGAGACGTAGGTTTGTGTTTAACATATAGAGTCTTTTCTTCTTTTGCGTGAGAGAAAAATTTTTTTGGGCTGTATTTAGTGTTTGAAAATCTAGATTGGCTGGACAAAAGCGATCATCTCGTTAGCAGATATGGATTGACGTTCGTCTCGTACAATTATCAAAAAGGGAAAAGTTTTAATAAGGCTGCAATCTTAAAATGTAGAATAACAGATGCACCTCAAAAATCTATCGGAAATGTTGTTTTAATGTTGAAAAAACCCTTTAATCGATCATCTCGACATCGAGATGTATGAATATGGAAAAAAAAAGTTTTTGAGTCGCGAAAATAGTGCATCTTGCAACACATTATCTAGACCGTCCATATTCAATATTTTCTTATATTTATAGATCTACTTGATTTTAACCATTTTTTAATTTTAAAATTTTCTAATTAGGTATGAAAATAGATTTTAAGATAATACTAAAACTTTTTTACAACAAAATTACATGTTATGATAAAATTTTAAGATGCACTTTAATTGGATTGTTTAAGATTGCAACCTTATAGAAACCGCACCCTTGTCAAAAAATTATATTGTCATCATGTATCAATATACAGATTTGAAAATTCAAGTTATTTCATGAAATGATACGTGTTTATTGAGCTCCCCGACTATGACAAGCTTGCCACGCTGCTCCAATAGAAAAAAACAATAAGCAAATCTAGTATGGATCATGCATGGATAATAGTTGGGAGTTGCCTCATAGAAAAATCATGCTCATTTAGCTAACCCAAATATTTTGCACTAGTCACTAAATTCGGTGGCTATCAAAATGGAAAATCTTTTTATTCTAATGTTATTGTCATTCAATTAAATATAATAAATCATTTACAATAACAATACTAATTATAGTTGTATTATTTATAATTATGATAATTATAATGTCTTATCAAGATTTTATCCAAATAATAAGCTATTATGTTAAGGTGTGGTTTGCATAAGGTTGCTACCTTAAACAACCCAATTAAGATGCACCTCTAAATTTTATAATAAACAAAATTTTGATATATAAAATTCTTAGGATGGATTGAGAATCTTTTTTTTTTTTCCTTAAGTATAAATATTTAAACTCTAAAAATAGTTCAAATTAAGTAGATCTATAAACACATAAAAATCTTGAAAATAGACTTTTTCGATAATGTGCTGCAAGATACACTATTTCGTAAACTGTAAATCCTTTTTGTCTTTTCATATTCATACATCTTGATCTTTATGATCAATTAGAGGGTTTTCCAACATGCAAACAACCTTTTAAGATTGATTTTGAGGTACATCTTTAATTCTACATTTTAAGGTTGCAACCTTATACAATTTTTTTCCATTATGTTATATAGCGACAATTATATAAACTTATATGATATTAATATGACTCATCGATAATACTTGTGGTTTTTGTAAATATTACAAAGCATCATTTGCAAAAATATTCTCAAGAAAATGCAACCTCTCCATAGCAAACTTACTAACAAAATACTACTTTTCAGAAAAATAAAATTCAATAGAAAAATGGATCAATAGGATAAAATTAACTAAACGCATTCTAAATACAATACAATGCAATTTTTTTTAAAACGTTTAGTACCATATTATAAAAAAAATGATTTTTTAAAAAACCCCAGATTTTTCTTAAATAAATAATATATATACCTGTTGCTAACACAATTTGAACCTTTATAGATCAATATCTCCCAGGAAATCATTAAAAAAACCTAAATTCAAAAGAAATTTTATAAAAATTTATTATTGGATGCCAATATAGCGTAAATATCTCAATTTGTTCTGTCGAAATGAATTAATGTTGTGGCTTAATATAGCGTAAAGCTCAATTATTTCAGGCTTAAAATAATAACAATCAACAAAAATTTATAGCATAAAGCTATTAATGCAAAAGGAAAAAAAAGAAGAAGCATACGATAATATATTGTGTGGGAACCAGGTTGATATAAACGAGCGGTTTCAATAGAATCAGTCTAATTCTCAATTCTATTAAGAAACCATGTGAGCCTTGATTAATTCCTTGTCGAGATCGGAAATTTCCTATCTGAACTGTCGGGTGTCTGGTCACTGATATTATACGTATAAGAGATAGTAGAAAAAGAATTCTATCTTTTTTTCTTTTAAGAGTTGGGTATAAAAAAAAAGAGGTAGGCCAGTGCGGATTTAGGCCCTGTTCTTTGCAGAGAGTGGAGTCAAAGACTTCATCAAAAGGTTCGTTGGAGAGTTAGGTATTAATATCCAAACATAGATGTGAGTTAGGTATGACATATATGTTCGGAATATATGTTTAAGGAAAAGGTTTGTACAAATGTGCGTCAATTTTATATAGACTGTGAAGATTTGGTAGTCTTAAGGAAAATTGTTTCGTGGGGGTTGGACTGCATTTCTACACTATGTAGTCTAGCGGTACAAAGCATCCATCTTAAAGAATCGGCCAGCTCTATATGGAACTGTTTGATTACCGTTCAGACCGGGAATAATATTAGTTCCACCACTTGTAAAAAATAAAAAAAACGAGGAGGATTGTGGTGACTCTAGACTTCCTCAAACTGGAATAGCTTGACTCCTGACCCTGAACTCTTCGAACTATGCAAATTTCAAATTACTTCTTTCAAAAAAATAAATTTTTTTTTAAAGCCAAGCATATTTAATTTTTTTTTAAAAAAAACCAGACCCAGGTGGGCTTTGCTTGAAAAGCCTGTTGGCTGGCCTTCATGTGCCATGATTTTACTTACTATGCAAGAACTTAGGACAAATTGGCTTTTTCATGTACCAATGTACCTTACCTTCTTTCCACTGATCTCGAGTCTTTCTAGTTTCAGGCCCACTGCGCTTTAAGGTGGAGGAGTATAATGGAACTTTGCCAGCTCTTCAGTTCAATCCTTATTCTTGGACCAAGGTATGTTTGTTTGTTTGTTTCTGATAATTCCTTTTTTCATCTCATATCCCATGGGGTTTTTTCCATGTCTCGCGTGTTAACACGAGTCGAGCTTCGACATGTATCAAGCACTGAGTACATGTCATATTAGAAAAGAAAAAATTATCAAAATACTTGTAAGAGATGAATCACTTTAAGATTTTACCCTTTTGTAACTATTCCAATTCAGGTCTATGCGTTTGAATATGGATCTTTGAGAATAAGATGAGTATGTTACAAGTAGGAGATTCGAATTAGCCGAATCACCCGAGTTCTACCCATTTATTTTTTATTATTTTTTAAATTTTCAAATTACAAATTTCTCAAATCTAGATTTCTTTTTTTTGGGGCTGATTCTCACCATGAAGAATTGGTCCAAACTATCTAGGATCCATAATAGGGATTGGTCAAGTAGATGCCAATCCTACCTCCCGATCTGTTTTTTAAAACATTGCTCCCAATTATGTCTACAAGTGCATGAGCTTTAGAAGCAGGAGACATTACTACCTCACTCTAAAGGCTGTCAAGTTTGGGGTTATAGTTTGGCCTTTTCTTTTCGAAAGGAAATTTATCAAATAACTTTTGAGAGATGAACAATTTAACACTTCTGACAGAATTGGGTAAGTCTATCGCACTCGAACTCATTCATGATTCCTACTATGAAGTAGGTTGGTACCCATTAATTTTCGATCTGGATCGCTTATTCCTGATCCAAATCGCCAATCTTTTGAACTCTAATAGAAAACATTACCATATTTGTATAAAATGATGCTGAACATTAGCGCACAATGTTTGACCTCGAGACCCATCATTCGAATTACAGTAAGGAGCTATCACTACAAAGGTGAGTGGGAAGTATAATATGCACATTCTATTATACAAATATACTATTATTTAATATAAAATTATTTTATGTACTGATGTGTCTCGTCATGCCAATTTTGAGAGAAAAACTTAGGGTGGGGTTTATATGAGATTGAGATTGTAAAGAATCAAAGTAAGCGTAAAGATAATTTTTCCTGCAAAAATCTTTATCATGGTCTGAAAATATATTTTTATATCTAATTATTAAAGGGAAAAGTTTATATAGAGCTGAGGCTCTAAACAATAAAATTTGAGCCTACCTCATAAATTTCACTAGAAGAGGTTGTTTTCATTCTCAAATATCTTCAAATTGATCATCTCGACATAAAAATGCATAGAAATGAGAAAAAAATAGATTTTAAGTTTTGGAAATAGTGTATTTTGTAATGTATTTTTGAACCATCAATTTTCAAAATTTTCAAGTTTTCATAGATCTATCAATCTACACTATTTTTAAATCTATAATTTAAGGCTATCACAAAGATTTTCAATAGTAAAATCACATTTCTCGATGCTATTTGAAGGTAGGCTCTAATATGATTGATTAGAGCCGGGGCTCCATACAAACTACATCCATTATTAAATTATGTAGAATGAGCAGATTTATAAGACTTAAAAATATTAAAAATTGACCACCCAAATAATATATTACAAGATACACTATTTTTTCGATTAAAAATCCATTTTTTTCATATTCATAAATTTCAAGGTCAAGATGATCCATTAGAGGCCTCATCTAAGGAATTTTTAAGGTGCACCTTACTTTTTATTGCCTCAACACTATATAAACTTTTTAACAACGATATGTTAAGAGTCAACGAACACTGATTCATTTTCAGGTTGCTAACGTAATATATGTGGATTCACCTATTGGAACTGGCTTTTCATATTCCAAATCCCCTCCAGACTATGCCACCAGCGATTCCAAGACTGTCAAAGATCTCCATAAATTTTTGACCAATGTAAGTAACTCTACCGTCAACATTTATAACTACTTTTCCTCACTATATTATGATGACTGATAATATACAGTTTCGTCATGTGTACAACAGTGGTTCATTGAATACCCAGAATTCTTGTCAAACCCACTTTACATTGCAGGGGATTCCTACTCAGGAATAACAGTCCCAGTCTTAACTTATGAAATAGCCAATGGTACCCCAACATTACTCTCTCTCTCCCAAAGTTGTTTTTTAAAGCAGAAATGATGTGTCATGCTTGATTTCTTTGAGTGAGGTGTTGTTGCAGGCATTGATTCCGGTTATCGACCTGTTTTTAATCTCAAGGTTTGCAATCTCAAATGAGGAAATGACTTGTGATGAAAATATTGTATTCTTATGATATCAGAGGGTTTTTAATTCGTCAGTTATGCCTTTCAGGGTTACTTGGTGGGCAATCCAGTCACAGATGTTGAGTTTGATTCCCAGTTAGTTCCATTTGCTCATGGGATGGGCCTCATATCAGATGAATTGTTTGAGGTATTGGGGATTTTTTCATTCTTATTCTTATTTCAAGTTAAGCGGGTTTCACTGGCAGGTAATGTTGATTTGCTTTGCCATACATTTAAAAGAGACGCTTTACATGGGGCGCCACCTGTATATAAATTATATATGAGACATGTTCTAAGCCTTCTGATTTGAATGGACGTCTAAGATGACTTTAATCACAATGCCATAAGATAGCTCTTGAGTGTTAGATGTTATCCAATGGTTTAGGGTATTTTATTTTATTTTTTTAATCTTACCAACAATGTTGCACCAAATTTGGGATGTGAAAATTCTAATAGAGGTGCCACACATCATAAAAAAAAAAAGGAAAATAAGGTATTTATCGGTCATATGTACCGTTATTATGGAAATACTTCAAAGTTTCTATTATTACTCATATATCTGTTTTTTCAACTTCCTAACATATTTTTTTTAAGAAAAAGATGGAGCTACCCATTTTCGGTTTTTCAAAAACCAAAATCTTTTAAACTTTCTGTTTCAAAAGTCTAAAATTAAAATTTTCGGCTTTTCAAAATCTGAATATTTATAGTATAGTGCTTCCTACATAGTACACCTCTTTTCAAGAGGTCTTCCCTTCCATTCTATTGGGGGAACCCTCACAAGGCCAAACTTTATGCAGCCCCAAAAGACATTGTAACATATATATGCTTTAGATTTACATTGTAGCATATATGATTTAGATTTGAGATATTAGAATAAGAGTAATGATCCTATAGGACCCTCCCCCACCCATGTGTAGGACTTCAAAAGACCACCATTAAAGTTGGTAGAGATCTCTAGAAAAGTTATCAAGTGGGTGTGGAACTTGATTTTTCTAAAGATCCGTACCAACTTTAATGGTGATCTTTTGGAGGTCCTCCACATGGGTCGGAGAGGGTCAAGATCATTTCTCTTAGAATAATTAAAGTAAAAAAGGCCATCGTTTTACGGAGTTCAAAAAAAAAAATAGCCCTCATCATAATGGATGCCAATACATGTAAAAGAAGTCAACTATGTAGGACGCACTAACAAACACACCAATCTGCGGCTTACTAACTAGAAATTGTGCTTATACCCAACCCAATATTTTTTACCTGGTCCGCCACAATAAGGTGAGATCATGTCCTAAATTTTGCTTAAAAATCTTTTGTAGAAAGAAAAGTAAAAATCATTTGACATGACATCGTGAGAGAAAAATCCAAGCCGTAAATTCAGATCAGATGATGCGCGTGGCACCACATGTAAAGCTTTTCCATCTTTAAATGAGCTGGTGAATATATCTATAGGACTGCCAATAATCATCAACTCGAATTTAAATGCTATTGCAAGAAGGAAAATTTTGATGTTTTTTTTGGGAAATTTCTATTGATTATGTATAAAGAATTTGTTTGTCCAGGAAATAGCAATTTTATGTACAAGAATTATTGTATTTGCTGGTATCAATTTTAAGTGTATTCATCCAATATTGATTGCATTGAGTTTGGTCATGAGTTGTTGCATTATGTGCTACTGGTGCAGGTTCTTTGATGTCCACTTATTGATCTTATTCAGGGTTAATATTGATTGCATTGAGTTCGGTCATGAGTTGTTGCATTATGTGCTACTGGTGCTGGTTCTTTGATGTCATTAGTGATCCTATTCAGAGTGAATAATCTTAGATCAGTTGATGGTTACAAACTTTCCAATATGGAGCATCTAACTAATTGAATACATGGCAATTGATTTGGCTGGGAATCATATCTATGTATTACAATAGCTTTCTCTGGTTGGGATTCCGTCCCATGAGGAGGGACCCAACATCATTTGATAAGGGAATGACAGGCCCCCTCAATGGCATTAGTCCGTAGGGCTTTTCGGGAAGAGTTCTTAATGATTTGAAGGCCAAGATATCACCTAGAAGTCATAGACGAGCGAGAACGAGCGTCCAAATGGTGGATCTTTAAGTCGCCGGTTTGTAGACAGCCAGGTGAAGTGAGACTAGCATATATAGATAAGCAAGGTTGAACCTCCAAACAATGGATCTTTAAGACTGCTGGTACAGAGAAGAGACTTGACACACCGACTGTGAGTTTTATATACCTGGGAAGTTGTCCCATACTACAATGAAGTGAACTGAACCACTTGTGACTCATTGTTGGACCTCTAGTGCATCAGTGTGAATTGCCATTGAAGTCAAGTGTGGACTAGAAAGGAACTGCTGGTAATTGTAGACTATTGGTGTAGGAGGACTGTCGGTGGAACTGTGGAAGAATGCTTCCAGTGATTATCTGGTAGACCATCAATGGAAGACGTGTACCACCATGTGAGACTGTTGGTGTGCAACTGTCGGTGAAGAGAATGTATACCACTGCTGAGAGGAAAGACCGTCGATGCATCTTTAAATCGACAATAAAGACAAGTGAGTGGACCATCGGTGTCAGTGAACTAGACCGCTGAAGAATTCAGATAATACCATTTGTTTTGGTTGTTTATGTGGACTCCAGTATCGGGAGCAAGATGATTGTCCTTAGCAAGAGCAATTGGATCATAAGGAAATCAAAGATGGAAGATCTTCTATATTGTAAGGACTTGTATATGCCTTTTGAGGGGGGTAGAAACAAGCTTGAAGGCACATCTGATGAAGAGTGGCAATTAGACTGAAAAGCAATCTGAGCAATTTGACAATGGTTGGCAAAGGTTATTTTCCAATCCATCATGTGGAGTGAGATATCCCCCAAGTCACTATGGAACAAGCTACAAGATCTATGTGAGAGAAGACTATTAGGAATAAGGCTTCTTGATATGGAAGTTAATGAACTTGAAGTTCAGGGATGGAGTTTCTATTGTAAAGCACTTAAATGAGATGCAAAACAGCGCCAACCATCTTGCAATAATGAAAATGACTTTAGATGATAAGTTGCATGATCTGTTGTTGCTCAGTTCATTGTCAGACAGTTGGGAGACATTGGTGATCTCCCGGAGCATCTTAGCGCCAGAAGGAAAGGTGATCATGACTCACGTCAGAGGTCACTGGTAGTATGCCAAGGGAGGAGATAGGTAAAGGATCCTCCAACCATCCACTTCACAAGCTCTTGTCACAAATTGACGAAGGTCTAGGAGTAGAGACCAAAGTAATTGATCTAAACCCAAAACTAGATTGAAGTCTAGAAAGTGTTTTGAAAATAATATGAATGGGTGCATCAAGAAAGAGCATATGAAGCTCATAAGAGTGTAGAAAGAGAACAATACCAAGAATGGTGCAAGGAAACTGCTGCAGTGACCATTAAAGTAATGTAGGGGTAGTTGGAAACTATAGTGATTAGTGCATCAGTGTTTCATAGGCTTTGTACATTGATTGGGTTACAGATGTTGAAGCATTGTTTCATGTTATCCCACAGATATTGTTTTACTTCCTATAAGGCAGGAACTTTTGGTATTGTAAAGATGGGGAAAAATGGTTCCTCAAAGGTTGTGGGAAGAATAGATGTACACATCAAGACTAATATTAGGATGTTGCTAGTACTCAAAGATGTTAGGGATGTACTAAAATTTTGAGCTACATCTTAGGAAGATACTTGGATGACGAAAGGTACCACTCAATATTCAGTAAAAGATATTATAAGCTGACAAAGGGATATCTTGTGATGGCTAAAGGCAAGACCTGTTAATTTCACTCTATAGAACAATCTATGCATATCTCTAGTGGTAAGGTTGATGCTGCAATGGAAGAATCCTTGTTAGACCTGTGGCATAAGCATCTGGCCACCTGAGTGAAAAACGAATAGAGATCTTAGCAAAGAAGTAGATCTTTCCCAACATCTAGAATTTATCTCTAACCCACCATTGCTTGTTTTGTAAGTAACATAAACACTTTTTCACTAATAAGAGCTCTATAGTTGATATAGAAATCCTTGATACGGTGTATTTAGATATGTGCGGTCCCATGGAGGTGAAGTCTCTTGGTGGCACTTCATATTTTATAGATGATGCTTCATGGAAAGTGTGGGTGTACCTAATGAAATAATAAAATCAAGTGTATCAAGCATGAAATGAAGCACAAGATCACAATACCATATAACCCTTGTATAATGGTGTAGTAAAGAGAATGAATCAAACCATTATGGAGTCCCAAGCACGCTATATACCATCAAGTTATCAAACCATTATGGAGTTCAAAGCACGCTATATACCATCAAGTTATCAACCATACTAGGGTGAAATAGACCTCACAATAAGCTATCTTATAAGCAGATCCCTATCATTTCCTATGGATGATGATATATTCGAGAGAGTTTAGACTGGAAAAGACATATCATATTTACACTTGAAGTTGTTCAAGTGTAAGCCATTTGTGTACGTGCCCAAGGAACAGATATCCAGGTTGGATGAGAAATGACTCCTATGCATATTCTTGGGGTGCTCAATGAAGAGCTCTGTTACAAGCTATGGGACCTTGAGAACAAAAACATGATCAAGAGTAGAGGTGGTATTTCAGCAAGACATAACATTGAAGATGTGAATAATCCAAAAAACCAAAAATTTTCAATGATTTTACAGGATCGAGTCATAATTCCTCCTAACGTAATATATGATCGACATAGGGGAGAATTGCAAGAAGAGGATGAATCCCATGAGAGTGACATACCAGCTTTGGGTGCTATGGAGCAAGGGAAGCAACCTGTTGAGATTGAACTGAGAAGGTCCTCAAAACAATAAAAACCATCAAATAGGTACTCTGCATTAAAAAATGTCCTTCTAACTTATCAGCGGTGAACCAGAAAGCTACAAGAAAGCTCACCTTGATGAACACAAAGTAGGTTTGCTAAAAGATCAGTGAGATTGATTCCTTGCATAACAACCACATCTAAGAAATAATATAGTTGCCAAAAGGACAAAAAGAACTTAAGAACAAGTGGGTATTCAAACTAAAGACTGAAGAGAAGAACCGGGAACCAAGCTACTAGGGAAGAGTAGTTGTGAAAGGTTTCAAGAAGAACATGGCATCGATTTGATGAATATTTTTCCTGTGATGAAAGCGTTATTAGTTCGTGTGGTATTTGGTATGACCGCATGCTTGAATGTAGAAGTTAGGCAACTAGATGCAAGACTGCATTCTCCACTGTGATGAGGAAGAGATATATATCCAACTGCTAAAAAGATTCAAAGTATGCAGCTTCCAAAAAAAAAAAAGAATTCAAGGTATAAGATAAATAATACAATGCTTATAAGCTGAAGAAGAGTCTCTATGGTTTGAAAGAGGCCCCAAGTCAGTGGCACAAGAAGTTCAATTCCTTCTTGTAGAAATGTGGGTTCAAGATAACAACCTCAGAGCATTGTGTGTTCATTAAGAAATTTTTGATGTTGAATTTATTATCCTTTTGCTCTATATTTGATGATATGCTGGTTGTTGATAAAGACATCGACAAAATTTACAGATTGAAGCTAGAACTAAGGAAGTCCTTTTCCATGAAGGACTTATGATCAACTCAAAGAATCTTTGGCATGAAGCTTTCTCGTGGCAGAAAGGCTGGTGTCATAAGAAAGATACATTGAGAAAGAGCTCGGAAGTTTCAACATGAACTAGACAAAACCTTTCGATTCTCCACTTGGCGGTCACTTCAAGCAAAATGCTGAGTAGAGCACTTCAAGTGAGATAGAAAAGGAAAAAATGCATAAAGTTATGCATCGACCATCAGAAATTGATGTATGCTGTGGTGTTCACGAGGCCAGATATGACACATGCACTTGGTATGATGACTAGACACATGGCCAATCTTGGTAAGGAACATTGGACAATATTCAAGTGGATACTGAGATATCTCTAGGGGTCATCCAAAGCTTTCTTAAGCTTTTGGGAAGGAAAACCCATGCTACATGGATACGTAAATGCTGAAATAGCAGGAAATATTGACTCGAGAAAGTCAACCTTAGGATCATGGCTTTTGTAAGGGAGCTGTATCATGGCTCTGCAAATTGCAAGATGTGTGACCATGTTAATTACAAAGGCCAAATGCACTGCAATCACTGAAGCTTGCAGCAAAATGTTGTGGATGAAAAGATTCCTTAGTTAGGCTTGAAAGAGGATAGGTTATCGTTCCCTACGCAGTCAATGTACATTCCAATTGCGCAAGTATGCAAGCTTCCATTCAAGATCAAAGTGCATTGATGTGCGTTATCAATAGATTTGTGATTGCCTTGTGAAAACATTGTCATAGCTAGGGAAGATCCATACCGACAAGAATACATTGGATATGATGACAAAGATCTTAGCTAAGGAGAAATAGGAGCTGTGCAGAAACATGACTGCAAGGGCTTCCATTTAAGAACTAAGTTGATATGCAAGGCTGAATGCTCATCATGAGACTGAAAGGGGAATTTGTTTGGGTTCCCATCCCATGAGGAGTGGCCCCAACATCATTTCAAAAAGGAATGACAGATTTTTAGGAAGAGCTCTCAATGACTTAGATTCTAAGTTATTCATCACGATTCATGAAAAGTTGTGGCAAAGTTTTATGCTGGTTGTCTACCTACCTCCTCCTTTACCCAGCTCGGGACTGGCATGACTAGTTGGGGGGTGGTGAAGGCGGAGTTACCTTGGAGGCCATGCCTTCGAGAGGCACGTTTAACTTTAACATGAGAGAGAGAGAGAGAGAGAGAGAGAGAGAGAGAGAGAGCTCGTGGT
>NW_006497735.1:1839936-1870929 GCF_000471905.2 Amborella trichopoda
TTATATTGTTGTTCTTCTAAAACATATTTATCTAAACCACCAGAGTCCTTGCAAAAAATCTTCCTCAAAAACTTGATGCGACTCTATGATTTTATTCATGTGGTAGCCAAAAGAGAAAAAAAGAAAAAAAGAAAGAAAAAGGGTAGGTCAGCTTGTTTGGCTTATCCTTACGAACTTCAAGTGTTTGAACTTTGAACCTTTCACCTCCATGACCCAAACTTGAATATGTACAGCTCTAGTTAATTCCCTCGCCTAAAAGAAGCTCTACCACTTCTATGGCATTGTTGTTAACACTCCTAACAGGGATGGAAGCAGCCATCATAGAGACTTGTTGATCAACATTTAGGATACTCCTTGTCCCCTCGAACCCCACATGAATACTAGCTTCCTCCTTAGTAGTTAATCCTGATATATTTTGGTGGGAGTCTTCACATTTTGGTTTTTGCCAATGTTGAACAACCCAGCTGAGTCCACTCGGACTCAACCGAGTTATTTGGCCTGGGCCAGTGGTCGAGGAGAATACCCCCATACCCACTCGGGTACACAGGAAAACACAATTTCTCTCTCTCTCTCTCTCTTTCTCAAAAGGGGGCAGATTCGCCCCACCCCCTCCCTGCCTTTTTCCATCTCCCTCTCTCTCTATCTGAAAGGAGGTTGATCCAACCCCCCGATTCATCTATTTCTCTCTCAAAGGGGGTTAGAAATCGTCTCCCTTTTCCTCTATCTCGATATCCTTCCCCTTCGTTAAGATGAATTGCTTTGTCAAGAACAACCTCTAGGCCCCTGATTTCAGTACCAGCAACAATCCGCTGGGGTTCCTCACATAGTTCGGAACCTTTCAACCAAGGTTGCAATTCCAATTTGGAATCCCGATTTTGCAATTTTCGACAAGGAATCTTTACGGAAACTAATTTGGTAAAGCTAGGAATATAATTCCTTATTTTAGAAATCTATATTCCGACACTTATAGAATACTGTTTCTAATATTTATTAATTCTCGATTTTGCAAATTTCGAATCTCGGTTCTACATTTATTGAATATGGATTCCACGTATATTAATACTTGACATGTTAGAAACATGATTTCAAAGATATCGGAATCCCGTTACCATATAGGTCGTCAAAATTTGGTTCTAAAGAGGACAAAATCTCCATTCTATATATGTAGGGATCTTGATTCCATTTAGGTCGAATCTTGATTCTTATAAATAAGGAATCTTATTTCCTACATTTCCTCTTATACAGATGTCGATTCCGAAAGCGAAAATCTTCTTTCGCAATTCTGATTCTTAAAATGATTCACAATCTCAAACAACTATGGTTCATCAACGGAAAGAGGGGAAGTATCTTTTGATTGCCTCATAGGCAGAGCATCATTCAAAGTAATTTTGTTTGCATGTTGTTCTTCCATGCAAATTTCTTTTCTTCCCGTGTTCAGGCAAACATCTAAGTTTTCACTTGAATGCTCAGCACCATTAGACTCTAAAAGAGCAGCTGGGATTTTCTTCTTTATACTAAGATAAACAATGCTCTAGATTGGTTCTATTCTTCAAAAACAGATTCTAGTCTTTTGCATCAGCATTGCCATTGATGTTACTTGATTTATGGGGCTCTTGCTCTCCTCAAAGTTCTATATACCCTTTCTATTTTTTTATTTTTTCAATGTGTACACTACTCGGCCAAGTCTACTCGGATGAACATTGGACGTTTAGTAGGATGACTCATATGGGTTTTAAACCTCTTGTTGTTTGGCTTTCGACTTGATTTGTGATTCTGTCTAAGCCATGAAGACCTACCAATGGTGTGGCAAACCATTATACAATACCTTTTTTAACTAGGCTCATTACTTCTTTCCACCAACGATTTTGAACATATCATTTCTAAGATTTTTTTAATCTTATTGAGGGATCAAATATATGAGCCACACTATAAAGTTGTGGGAGGGAATGATTAAGCAATGACAATGCATGAAGCGTATGTATCAGAAAATCAATTAGGTTTTATGTTAGTGCGGTCAACAATTGAGGCTATTTTCCTACTTAGGCAATTGATTGAGAAGTTTAAGACTTAAGAGAAAAGACCTCGACATGATCTTTATTGATCTAGGGAAAGCTTATGATATAGTGCACTGAGAGTTAATTTGGTGGATATTAGGAAAGAAATGAGTCTCCAGATACTATATCGACTTGGTGAGAGATATTTATGAGAGAGCACTAATTAGTGTGTGAACAACTAGTAAAGAGACGAGTGAGTTTTTAGTGACAATAGGTCTACATCTAGGGTCAGTGTTGAGCCCATACCTCTTTATGGACGACTTAACTAGGCACCTGCAAGATGATTTATCTTGGTCTATGTTATTTGCGGATGATATAGTTTTGATCGATGAGACCCAAAATGGTGTCAACACAAAGATAGCATTTTGAAGGGATGCTCTAGAATCTAAAGGTAAATTAGTCTGACAGTCTATGGAATGCAAGTTTAGTTAATAAGAAGTAGTTACGATTGACGACCACGAAATACCAATACGAGCCCACTATCGATATCTTAGGTCGATAATCTAGGAAAATGAAAATATTGAGGAAGACGTCGCATATAGAATTTGAGCTAGGTGGGCGAAGTGAAGATGTTCAACCAGAGTTTTATGTGATTCCCGAGTACCAATGAAGCTGAAGAAGATGTTCTGTAAGACAGTTGTGAGACCAACTTTGCTATGGGGCACATTGTTGGGCGGGCAAGAAACAACATATGCATAGGATGAGTGTAACTGAGATGAAGATGTTGAGATGGATGAGTGGCAACTTCGCCCATTCATTGGCAAGTTTGTAGTGGTGTATATTGATGATATCTTCATTTGTATTAAAAGCGTTGATGAACATTTGTTGCATTTACAGGAGGTGTTGGAGGACCTTTGAAAAGAAAAGTTGTTTGTAAACCTAAAAAAAGGTTCATTTTTTACTAATAACTTAGTATTTTTGGGTTTTGTTATGGACTGACCGACACCCAAAACAGTAACTGATGTGAGAAGTTTTCATGGTTTAGCAACATTTTATAAGAGATTTATCAGAAACTTCAACAGCATAATAGCACCCATAACTGATTGCAAGAAGAAAGGGATGTTTGAGTGGACTTTGGTTGCTGAAAACTTCAAATTGGTGAAAGAAAGGATGACATGGGCTCTCCTTTCACTTCCAGACTTTGAATAGGTCTTCCAAGTAGATTGTGATGCCTCGAAGGAGGGAATTGGAGCTCCCCTAAGTCAAGGGGGTAGACCTCTGGCCTTCTTTAACGAGAAACTAAGTGTGGCAAAGATTAATTATGCTACTTACAGTGTGGAGTTCTATGCTATGGTTCAAGCCTTGAGACATTGGAGGCACTACCTCATCCAAAGAGAATGTATCTTATTTTTAGACCATGAAGATTTGAAGTATCAGAGTGCTCAAAAGAACCTAAATCATAGGCGTGCTGTGTGGGTCTCGTACTGACAAGAGTTTACTTTCTTAGTCCGCCACAAATCATGCGGCCAAAACAAAGTGGTTGATTCCCCCAGTCGGAGGTGTCTCCTCCTTAGTACTTTTGCCACCTCAGTTGTGGGGTTTGAGTCCCTACTTCAAGCTTATACTACTGACCCTTACTTCTCTAAGATCCTTTAGCAACTTGCCTAGTGTTTCAGAAAATGTTAAGTGCCGAAGCGGCCCGGGGGGGGTCCAGGCTGCCCAACGCCTAGGCGGGTATCCAGAACCTGGGCGGCTTAGTAGAAAGAAAAATGTTGCTATAGTCTAACAATATAGGTATAACGGTATAACACATAAGAGTAGGGATTAGGGCACATCAAATGTGTAAGACACAAGTCCACATCAAAATTTCACTAACTTTGATTGCTTGATCTCCAAACTTCCACCTCTAAGATACTTCTAAGGACTCAAAATCTTCTAAAAAACCATCTAATAGATTTAGAAAATATCCAAAACTAAATCTAATATCAATGAGTGATGCTTAGATCGATTTCTCGTAACTTTGAGAAACCCTTCGATCCTATGGAAATCATCAAAACCTAGTTTTTTGGGGTTTTTCTCTTTGAAAAATAGGCTCCAATAGGGTTTAAGTTTCAAATGAACCTAAAATCCACTATTTTGCCCTTTTTATATTAAAAAAAAGACCAAAAAATACACTCAATGAGGGGCATTTCCGCCCTTAGGTGGGACGCAGGCCCTGGGCGGCTGCCCAAGGCTGAATGCTAGGCACCTTCCTAGGCGGGTTCCCTGGTGCCTAGGCAGGTGCTTAGGGACGGCCCGCCTAATTTGGCCGCCTATCTGGACCCCCTCGGCGTTGAGTGGTCTGCTTTTTTAAACAATGAACTTGCACAAGGAGAAATGGAAACGTGTGCTATTTTGTTATGCAGGATGACTTTCTCTTCAAAGGGAGTCGGTTTTGCATTCCCTAGGGGTTGCTTCACATCAAAATCATGGGTGAGATGCATCGTGACAATCTTAGTGGTCACTTTGGGCTGGATAAGAGCACAACCCTTGCGGAAGAAAGGGCAATCTCCAAACACCTATCTTTATACTCCCTTATCCCTGACCGACTATGGTTAGATGTGAGTAAGGACTTTGTAGGATTTCATTGCACCTCGAGAGGGTGTGACTCTATCTTTGTGGTGGCCTATAGGTTCTCTAAAATGGCCCACTTCATTCCTTGCCTAAATACTTTAGATGCGACTCAAGCGCCAGATCTCTTCTTTAAGGAGGTGGTCCGCCTTCATGGTGTGCCAAAGACCATCAATTCCGATCAAGATATAAGATTTGTGAGCCATTTTTGGAAACCCTTGTGGAAAAATTTGGGCACTAAACTGCAGTGTAGCAATGTCTATCACCCTCAAACTAACGACCAAAGCAGGTCGTCAATTGGAGCCTTGGAGATTTGTTGACAAGCCTTGCTAGGGACAGGCCTTCTCATTGGGATTGAGTTTTACCTTAGGCAGAATTTGCCTACAACAGGTCCCTTAATCTTTCCACAGGGAGCACTCCATTTTAGGTGGTTTATGGTCATCCTCCACACAAGGTGCTTGACCTTGTCCCTTTGCCCCAAGGGGTACGAGTTAGCAATGATGCAAAAGCTATGGGCTGACCACATCCAAGACCTCCATCAACAAGTCCTATAAAGACTACAAAAGTGTTATGACAAGTACAAAGCTGATGCGGACTTGCACCAATGTGAAAAATGTTTGAAGGAGGAGATTTGGTAATGGTGTATCTTAAGCATGAGCACTTCCCAAGGGGCACTACTATAACATTAAACATTGGAAGATTGGCCCTGGTTGAGTGCTTCAAAAGCTAGGGCAGAATGCCTATAAGATCAAGCTTCCTGACATATGAAATTTCTCCTATTTTCAACATTTCCGACCTCTATGAGTATCATGGGGAGGTTGATATGGAAGGTGGTGCTAGTTGGGAAGCACATCTACGTATGCAAAATGGGGACATGGTTGAAAGGATTTTGGATAGCCGTATCATCTCTACCAGCTAGGGAATTACAGTTAGGAATTAGTAAAGTGGAAGGACCAGCCCGATGTGAAGAGCTCGTAGATTTCTAAAGAAGAATTGCATTTTTCTTTTTTGTTTGCTTGGTTTTTTTTTTTCCTCCGTGATGTTACTTTACTGGAATTTACAGAAAACTTAGGAGGGATTCTTCTAAATTTTGGGCTGTGGGAAAAATTTGGAGGGAAATGTTTGAATTTGAATTTGAAACCTTGCTTAGGCAGTGGTATATGGCTTGGGAAAGTGTATTCTGCATGACTTAGGAAGGGGTAGAGTTTAAGAGAGCTTTTACTTTGAAGTCAAACGAAATCTATTAAAAGGGGAGACCTTACCCTATTGGAAATCAATATTTTTTTTGCAGATCTCAGATAATCAGGAACTAAGTTCCCATTTGGAGTGTCTTTGAGTCCCTGTACAAGCCATTGAAGTTAGGCTTTGTTAGTTTCAACCCATTGTCTTTGTATCACAGTTAAGTTCTCTTTTTTTCTTCTTTTCTTTAGCTATCCCTCTCTCTTTTCTCTCTCATTCCTACATCAATGAAAGCCTAGGAGAGGAGAATAAATTGATTCTACCTTCCCAAGGAAAGTTTTTCTAATCATTCCCAGTAAATTCTTAGTTCAGCTTGAGATGTACAATTACAAATACCAATATACTAGTAACCGTATATTATGGTCGATGAGCTGCAGAGTGACAAAAAAGGATAAGGAATATTGTTAAGACGTAAACCCATTTTTGAGTTTGTGTTATAATTTGAGCAACTCAACGAGCGTTAATATGCATGTGCATGAAAAGTTTCTAGTAGAAGGATGTTTTAGAGTTCCCATATAGAAGAGTCTAGATAGTTGAAGTAGGTGTTAGTAAGGAAATTTCGAGGGTGTTGTTAGAGAAGAATTCTGGAGTGATATAAAGAGTGTCACATTGTGCATTTTAGAGAGAGAAGAGGCTGCTATAAATAAATCCAAGGATCATATGTGAGAGGATAGAGAAATAATAATAAATATCCGTGGTACTTGTGTGACTTTGTAAAAAGACTGCAACTTGTGCGAAATTTCTAAATTAGTCCAAAGTGTTGTAGGAACTTCCTTTTTCTTTTTCTCTATTATACCTCCATTACATTGGTTAAAGACTGCAACTTGTGCGAAAATTTCCAAATTACTCCAAAGTGTTGTAGCAACTTCCTTTTTCTTTTTCTCTATTATACCTCCATTACATTGGTTATCAAAGCTACCTGATAGAGAGATGGCCTTTGCAAGCATCGTGTTTCAGCCACAAGTCCCGCACCTCTCCATGGCATATTATGAGAATTAGAGCATTCAAATGAAGGCTTACCTAAAGTTAAAAGATTGTTCTTCTGGGTTTCATGCTCTTATTTCACAAAGGTTTGATTGCAGTCAACCAATTAAGAAGAAATGGGAAAACCTTAGTTGATGTACGTGTCATGGAAAATTTATTGAGATCTATACTTACAAAATTTGAACACATTGTTGTAGCAATAGAGGAAAGTAAAGTCTATCGGCTATGAATATTAGTCAACTATCTAGATCCCTACATGCTCGGGAGCGAAGAATGTTTCAGTAGACAAACAGTCCTCCCAAGCAAGTGTTCAAGCAAAGCTTTCTCTAAAGGATGAAAGAGAACGTGGATTTAGAGGACAAGGACAAAGAAGTTGTGGTTCTACACACATAGGGGGACGAGATCCCGACAACTTTAATATTGGAAGCAGTAAAGGTGAAGTAAGGCACCCTCATGGGGCAAGGCAGTAGAAATTTCGGCCAGCCCTTCAATTGACAAAGGTATGAAATGCCTAATGTTTGGTATTCAATTGTAAAAAATTTGGGCATTATAGATCTGATTGTAGATTTAAGAATTCAAATGAAGATGTTATTAATTAATGCCATTGGGAACTTTCCTGTAAAGCCAGGGAACCCTATTTAAACTTGCATGATGACCTCATTTTTCAAGTAGATGGAGCTCACTCCTATCATTTTCCTATTGCACTCCCTAGGTTAAGAAACTCAAAAACCTGAGCTCAGGAACTCCATTTCCAAATTGGAGGATCTCGCTCCCCAGTATTATAATTATCGATCCCATCTAATAGAGGAACTAGATCTACAACACACATGGACTGTGTTCCCTATTTTGACGTTGTATGGACATTGTCCCATCTAATAGAGGAACTAGGGATCTTCAAGGTAGCTTCGATCCATCGATCCTACCAGGATCATGGAACCATTCCCGATCTTGCTCTCAACAACTATGGATGTAGTTATATCATGGAGGAAATCCACTGGATGAAACATTCATGAAAACTAAAACAGCTGAGAGTTCCTGGCAAAGGACAAACAAAACATGGTCATGGGCCTTGGTCTATTTTTGCCCAATGACCATTCAACAGTGAAGCTGATGGACAACCTCATTCATAAGAAGGCTTTTTTTTTTTTTGGAAGAGGGGGTGGGGGGGGGGGGTTAAAATGTTAGAAGGAAAGTTTTGGTAATAGATCCAACATAAGAAGGATGTGGATTGGTTGGAGAAGGACAACAAAACCTTTAGAGTCTTGTAGCCTTTTTCTCATATGGGTTATGTGAATAAAGGAGGCACCCTAATTTGAGTGGTAGTTTGGATTGGGCGACGAGGGATGAATGGGAATTTTTGGGCGAAGAGGGCTTAAAGCATATAAGCATGAGTACGGATAAGACTAGCTATGGTTTGCATGCTAGACTTAAGGTGGTTAGTAGAAAAACTCGAGGGCCTGGGTTTTGGAGAGTCATGAGCCTTGACACATTGAAATTGGTTTACAGGTCAACCTTCATTGAGATCAGAGTGAATGCAGTGGTTTTGAGCCAGGAGAATAAGTACACCTGCATGACAGTGTAGAGGCTTGTGAGAGCAAGACCCAAAACCTTGAGATACAACTTGTAGAACATGCATGCATGATAACTACATATTTGGGGGACTTCGGGTGCTCTATGTGTGTTTGTGTTGAGAGTGGATTCCCACACCATTGAGTGATATATATATTTGGGTGAGATGATTTGTCCTTGGTGGACCCCAGAAATCCATAGTAACCTTATACTCCATTTACATGTTGGCTAACTTTGATGGACTAATCATGAGCCCATATAATAGAGACACATAGGTCATGCGCTTTGTTGGTTAAGTTGGGAGGTAGAATGTGAATTCATGGTTACCACATACAAAATACCTTGCAATAAGTAATGTGTCATCCCATACAATGGTCACTCTTTCAAGTTTTTCTTACATCTTTAAGTGCATCATATTGCACTTAGATGAAGATATTAAATATGTTTTACTTCTCTAGAGCCACAAAACTATAGTTTTCTGCTCTCAAAGGAGAGGTGGATTGATGTGGAGTTAATTTTTCCCTCTCCATAGGACCATTTTGATATTAATTTTTTGTCCTCTCCAAATTTAGAGCACTTGAGCAACACGTGGGCTACGTTTGCGGCATATGTGTTCATGACTCACGTGCATCACATGGGCCCCACTGGCAATGGGTCCCACATGAACTGAGCCCCCTTTTCATTTTTTAATTTGTTTGAGAGATGTCATTATTTTTATACAACTAATTCATAAAAGGGTTTGGAGAACCCATATAGTTTTTTAGTTTTCGCTTTTCAAATCTCCATTTAAAATAAAATAATGTAATGAGAATTATCCCATATAATGAGTGTAGTGGAGATGATAATGTTGAGATGGATGAGTGGCAAGCAAGAAGGGATAGAACTCAAAATGAATCCATATGGGAGAATTTAGGTGTGGCTGCAATAGGCGATAAGATGAGAGAGAATAGATTTAGGTGGGCTGGCCATGTGTGGTGCCGACCAAGTACAACACCTATTAGGAGGTGCGAGTTAGTTCAAGTGGAAGAACTGAAAAGGACAATTGGTAGGCCCAAAAGGATGTTGTTGGAAGTAATCCGAAAAGATATGGAGACTTATGGCCTCATTGAGGGTATTGTCTTTAATAGAGCAAAATGACAGATTAGGATTCGTGTAGTCGACCCCAATTAATTGGGAAAAGGCTACGATGATGATGATGATGATGATGATAATGAATTTAATGAGAATTATTTTAAAAAGGGTTGGTCTTTTTGATAAAGGATTGAGCTTCTGGAATGATTTGAATTCTAGAGATAATGGGAAAGCTGGTGTGAATTCTTTTTGAAATAGAAAAGCAATTTTTTCTTTATTTGAAAGATTTTGGGACACGACCAACTAGAGGCAATGGTGTAATTCTCATTCTTATATCATGATGGTTGATCTAAGAATAAAGGGCTTAATTAAAAGCCTCTCTCACCTTAAAAATCTACATAGAAGGCAATGTCATCTCCTCTAAATCCTCACCTGAAAATTTATATAGAGGGTCGTGACCAAATCTCCTACATGATGATAATGTGAGTCTCTTTTGGAGAACACCTGGCTAGATTTCCTTTTTGAGAAGGGTAGAATAGGTCAAGAGCTGTAAGAATTGAAAAGAACTTTGCCCAAGTTATGATGTGCCACTGATCAGGTAAGATGGATGGTGTACAAAGTCCTTGGAGGTAATCCGAGACAACTCTCAAAGTTTGTTTTTACGTTTCTTTCTTGATTTATTTTGAGTTTGTGTTTGGTGTGTGAGAATGCGGTAGCAATCTAGTCTCCGTCATTGTTTTTGTTTTCTTCTGTGATATATTTTCTTTATTTCATGATGGTTGAATGTACATCACAGCACATTTAATGTGGGGGATCTAGGCACATGTAATAAAATTACAAGAAAATTTGTGGAATCTTTACTTTGATCACCCTGCACTTTCTGCTCACAGTCACATGGTCAAGAATTCCAGAATATATTACTTTTGTGGATCTGTTGTGAGGCATGAACTGTTACTCTCTCGTGCCCTCATTTGTGGAACTTTGGTTTTAGTTTCTGCTCTTTTCTCAGACTCTCAGTACATGATCAAGAAGTAAATTTTATATTAAATAGTAAATCATAGTAATTTACTGATTCTATCTTTCAATTATATACTCTCAGTTCAGATGAAAAAAAGTATGTGCTGTTGTTAGTGAAGCATTGAAAAATCCTGTAACATGCTTCTTGATAACCAAATAGCTATTTTGTTCTTGTTTTCAGGGAACTGTAAAAGAATGGAAAAGATGCAACTATGGTATCAATTTTAAAGCAGATGTTACAAGTTCTGTTGTTTATCATTATAATTTGACTATGAGAGGCTACTCAGCTCTCATTTATAGGTACCTGCATATTGCCTTTCCCTGTTTGTGTTATTAATTTGGGAACAAAAGCACAAAAATGTATGTTTTTCATAATCAAAGTTGGAAATTCAAAAATAGCTTCCACATAAGTAGCAGGGGTTGTTACTGATTTTGCTAGGAATTCGATATTCACTGTAATTATTTCTTTTTACTGATAATGTGACAAGAAGTTTGAAATTTTGAAAACGAGGAAATCAAGATAACTAAGGGGATGGATCTTGATAAATAAGGAAAAACTTTGTTTTAGGTAAAGCTTATGTTTTAAGCCCAAATTGTTAAATCTTCTATAAAGCAATCTAAAGATTATTAGTATTATAATTTTCTGAATCCTAGAATGAAATTCAGCAGAAGATTTTTGGTCATGATTATATGCAGTATTCAAAATGCAGATTCGGCTGCCTAGACACAGGGTGCCCTCACCAAAATTGAACTCTCCCCCAAAAAAAAAAAACAAAAAAAAAGTTCTTAGGGCATGGTTTTAAGTGTTAGGGAGTTTTTAGCGCAATTTTAGGGCCCCAAACTTCTCGTGACATAGACGAAAACTTAATCGTACAATCACATAACAGATTTATGGATACAAGTCTCAAAGAGATTGTAACTTGTAAGACATTAAAATGCTTGAATATGATATATGCTCAATTTTATTGTCCAAGTGAGGAAAAATTCAATTAATCACGAAAAATCAATCTTTTAACTCTAAACATATAAATATATAGTAAAAGAAAAAAAAAAAAAAAAAAACATATATGATTCGCAACATAATATATTGTAGGAAAATCAAATCAAAACCTTCTTTCAAATATGATAATACTTTGAAAATAGAAAAATCAAATTGACGTCGGAGCAAACCTCAAAATGTCCTCAAAATCAACTACTAGAAGCTCCAAATCCACCACAAACTATTGCCTTTGTTTTTAGAAAAAAATCAAAAAAATCATAAAGTTATCGACCTTTTGATAAATCTCAAAAAAGTGGTTTTTTAGGAGTTTTTTTTTTGCTCTAAAAGCTACCGTTTTGGTTTTGAGGGTTTATAATATCCTCCAAAACCCTTTTATCCCCTTTGTCAGGGAAAAAATGATTTTTTTTGCCCTTCATTTACCCTAAAACCCATTTCGCCCATATGCAAGACGCATAATGACCCCACCTAGCTTGTTTTTAAAGAAATTGCACTAGGCTGCTGGGCGGGTGAATTTTTGAACACTGATTATATGGTTCGACTTTGGAGATTGTTGTTATTGCAAAACTATTTGGCGAAGTAGCTGTTTTATGTGGTGGCGCCTCAAATACCCATCGTGGAGATGGATTTGATGAGCTGAATCTCCTCCTCCAGGATTGAGGACCTGAATCTCCTTCTAGACGCTTAGAAATCCATTTCTCCTCCCAAATCTTGAAGTTGGAGCTCCTATCATGGTGCAAATTGACATCCGTATTGTTTTCCAAAGTGGACGATTCAGTAAAAAGGATAGCAAATCAACATATTTTTGGGGCTAGAAATATTCCCCTTTTTTCTTTTCTTTTTTTTCTTTTTTCTTTTTTTTTGGCCAGATTCATAATAATGGAGGTGAGGAAGGATGGATATGCAGATTTTCAGGTCCTCAATTGATACATCTGCAAGATGGGATTTTGAGATGCAGCCATTTTCAGGTCCTCATTTGATTTGATTGCTGAACTGCAAAACTCACTTGGGCTCCGCGCTCTTCCAAACAACCACTCTTGGTGGTTATTTTCTTATGGCCGATCCTCTTTCCATCTGAGCGGTGTAGGAGGGTAGACTTTTTAAGAGCCCTCTTCTTAATTCAATTCATTAATAAATGATTCAAGAATGAATTTGACGTCGATCCCCTGTGCATTCTTTTCTCTCTATGATGGGTACGTTGATACGCGTAATTGTAGTTGTGCCAAACCCCACCAATTATGTTTTAACTTGGTGATATTTCAATGTTTTCCAAGGTGCCCCCCCAGGTTTAAGTAGTGTAACTGGCTATACAACAACACATCCTCTTTTACATTTTTGCAGGTGGCTTTGATTGGGTCACATTGGTTTTTGGCTTCCAATATGACATGTATTTGGTTTTGTTTCTTGTCGCTGATGCTTTAATTTGGACTGTTTCAGTGGAGATCATGATAGTGGTGTTCCATTTATTGGTACTCAAGCTTGGATAAGATCTCTTGAGTTCCCGATCATTGATGATTGGAGAGCTTGGTTGGTTGATGGCCAAGTTGCAGGGTAAGCTTCTTCACCATTTCTCCATTCCAATTGATAAATGGGCTTTAGCTATTTGAAAGATACATAAGCTCTCATCTATGCTCTCTGATTCTCTCTCTCTCTCTGTGGCTCATGTTTTTGCAGCTACACCAGGAAGTACGCCAATAATTTGACCTTTGCTACTGTCAAGGTAATACCTTCTACTATTTGCTGCAATCATTTTTGGGTTTACCACACTCTGCAACACATTTATTGTTAGAGAATAAATTACTATCTAGAAGACATTTGTATTATTGATAAAGTATTTGAGAGGTCCTATTGGTTTTCTCCTTTGGACTTTAGATCCAAAGATCAATCAATGATCGTATTACAACTTACCCTAAATTCATGTGTGTTTCCTTTTCCAAATCAAAGTTTGGCAAATACAGTCTCCTGGCCATAGTGCGTAGCCGTCTTTAATGGTTCATGTATAAAGTGTTGCCCCTTAGAAATTTTCTCTCTTTATAATATTAACATTACACAAAAATCAGTGGAAGATGACAGGCGAGAATGGTCGATATGGAATCTGTTACTATAGCCCAGTCCCAATTCACATTTTGATATACATATAACATACCTGGTATATATGATCAAACCGTTTTTCCATGATTGAAGTATTGTATCTTTTGTACATTTTTGAAGTTTAATGTAGAGGCCATCAAGCATGCCAGTGAAGAAACTCTATCGAAGTCTTTATTTTCTTGCACACCTCATTTTGAATGAATTGAAAACATGGGCAAGAGTGGTTATGTCCTCGTATTTCATGTATCAAAATGTTACATAACATTTTGTAAGTTACATGAAGCTTATTTTAGAAAATATAATTTTGTAACACAATTATATGACAGGCTTAAGGGATATTTCAAGAGCATATGGATCTTTGAAATTTTTCCCAAAGTTGTACCGGTTAGGTTTGATCTGAACATTTCAAAAGCATGCTCTGGACTTGATCAGATGAGAGGGATGAGGATTCTATACAGCCATCTGGTGGCCTAGATAACCTAATATTTGACAGTGCAGGAGCAATTCTAGGCCCCTTCACACATAGGAGAGAAATTTCGTAGTTGCTGATCACCAATAAGAATGACGTTGAGTCAATTTGAGCTTGTGCTCCAGCCATATGATCACTTACATAATAAGGTAAGCTTGAGCTCATGTTCCAGCCATATGATCACTTTCAAGAGTACATAATAAGGTAAGCTCGTTTTCATTGCTATATTAAGCTCCACGCAAACCTCACTATTTGGATAAAAGAAATGGAGGTACACCCACCCTGCTTCACGGCTGCCTTCTACTCTTTAGAACTCAAGAACCTTGTTTAGAATCATTTGAGCTTGGAGATTTAGAAAAAGCTCTAGTGGAGTGAATTTTGCAGTTGGTCTCCTCACCTTCAACTGATATACATGGAGCTATCGAAAAAGGAAGTGAATCCTGGAAAGAATGTACAAAAGTTTGAACCGACTTTTTTGTTGAATCTGCACCTTTTCCTGGGTAATTTGGGAGTAAGTTTCTTTTACTTCATCAGACTGTTTTAACATAGCATGATGACCTTATTGTTACGAAAAATCTATTTGTGAATCATTAGCATTGGTGAAATTTCTGAAGCTCCTATCCGCTAAAGTATTAAAATCAGTTATCTGAGTCTATTGTTTGTTGGTGAAACTTTCTCAATGCATAGATAAGCACAGACAGCTAGTTTAAGGTATGAAAGCTACTGATGATGGTCATCCTAGTTTAGGCATTCCTTGATTTAGTTTTATGTCTTCTCTTCTATTTTGTAGTTCACACTTGTGTTCGTTTAGAAATGTGGCTGTGATAGGTTGCGGCCTGAGACTAGTGTAGCTTTTGTTTGAGCACTCCACATTTTAGTTTCCTTGGTTATTTTATATGGTGAGGGTACAAATGTGCTCAACCAAACTACTAGATGTGAGCAAATATTAAGAGCATCCTCTTTGCCCTTAGCATTGCAAAGCACAAGCATGAACTTGAAAGATGTTCGGGGAACATCATGAAGAATCAAAGCTGAGTGATCTTGGATACTTCCTACTCATGAGCTGGCCATTCATGAGCCTATATAGGACATTTACACATGACTAAAATGTTGACAAATTCAAGAGCTGCAGTCTAAAAGAAGTGTTTCCTTTATTTTGGAAAAGATTTAAAATCTACATTTCCAGAACCCTAAGCTCGGAGGTTGAGAGTCCAACTAAGGATCTGTTATATTCAGTGTGAAAGGGAAAATAAATCCCTTCAATTAAACTAAGCTAACAATATAGATCACACAATGTTGAATGCTTACATAGGGGATGGTGAGGATTCCAAGTGAAGTTTTGGGCAATAAATGGGAGTGTAGACCTATGTTACACTTGTGAGCACTTCTGTCCTGCATATGTGTTCTCTTTTTCTTTTTTATGTTATGTTTATGTCCAGCACATTTAAGGATGTAAGGGCAGATTTTTAGGAGATTCAAATGTTATACAAATTACAAATCTGCCCCAGGACATTTTACACTAATGTCCTCAAGTTTGCTGGACATAACACAAGCATGAAACAATACAAATGAATGCTGTAAAGATTGAAGAGATAAGAGAGAAAAAAAATATCTAAGCCCACAATTGGGTAAAATTTAGATGTCTTTCATCCTATTTCAATCATGGGCAATGTGCCCTAAATATACACATGTATCCTTATAAGAGTTATAATATAGGCCAACTATCATTTAAGTTACAACTGTCATTTATAAAGGTTACAGCAGCAAAATCATCTAGATATATAGTACAGATATGGGTTTTCAAAAGTGCAGGGGTTATTGGTCAGTGTGCCTTATCACCATAGGAGATTTCCCTAATGGGCATGAGCCAATAGTTAGTGTTGCAATTTTCCCGAATGGGTGTGAGGCCCATAATATTCGCTATACTCCCCCGAAGCTGGAGCATATATATCGTAGATGCCCAGCTTGCCCAACGTTTCTTTTTGTTGAACTTGATTGGATGGTTTGGTAAGTATGTCTGCTAATTGATTCTTGAAGTGAAGAAATGGAATACGTATCTTCTTTGAAGCAACGTTTTCTCTTGTGAAGTGATAGTAGATCTCAATATGCTTGGTTCTTTAGTGAAATACAGGTTCAAGGCAATAGAAATTGCTGCTTGATTATCACATTGTAAAGAAATAGGAGCTGCTGCATTGACACCCATCTCTTGAAGAAGAAAACAAAGCTAAATTATTTTGCATGTAGTTTTCAATTGTTCGATACTCAGCTTCTGCTAAAGATGAGCTATAAAACTCTTCTTACTCTGTTGGATGACTAAATGACCACCACTATCTTTGAGTAGGCACTGGTAGACCGTTGATCAAGAGAGCACCCAGCCAATCTGCATCACAAAAGCCGTGTATATCAAGGTGAAGTGACTGGTATAAAGTAGTCCTCTCCCTAGAGCTGATTTAAAAAATTATAACATGCGATAAACAACCTCCAAGTGATGGGAGCATGGTGATTGCATAAACTGACTCAACACTCCTACAGCATCTACAACATCTGCCTGTTAGACAATCAAAGAGATAAGTCTGCCTAATCTCTAATGTACAGCAAGGTTATTTAGATGCTCTGATTGTTGCTCATACGGTTTGTGATTAACCTCTATGGGATATCTGCAGGTTTCGCTCTGAGCATTCCTGTGTCATACAGTTTGTGATTAACCACGTATACTACCAGTATTATGGTTGAACAAGAATCACTTTTAACATACAAGGTGATAAAAAGCACTTCTTTGAAATCTGAATAGGCATATTAATGTACTAAATCATGGTTGTTGGAAACGATTCTGAATCTGAATAGTGGAATTGCATCCAGATAGAAGATTCCTGTTTTTGTAGTCGACATTTGAAAGTTGGACTATGTAACCCAGGGTAAGCGTATACCAATTAAACGTTTCCTATCTTTTATTTATTTTCACCCCCCGGATTACTTATAGATGTCCAGATACATAATGAGAAACATTAAAAACACAAAGAATCATGAAGCACATAATACTTTTATCACACAAGTAAAATTGCATAAACTTGATCTTGGGATCATGAAGCACATAATACTCATGGGAATAATGATCACAAGAAAGCATGAAAGGAAGACACCGGAGATTACTTTAATCGGGCTGCAGGTGATCAATGATATATCTTGGATCTACCAAGTATAGGAAAGATTAAGGCTCAACCCTTAATTATGAGAATGTGGAACAATTAATTGCATAAGGATTCAATGCCTTCACTAACTAAGTGGGGCATGTCCCTCTTAATGCCTAAGTGGGGTATTCCCCTCTTAATGCCTTAGTGGGGTGTGATTCCCTTCTAACCCCCTTTAGAGATCTTGAGATGAGAGAGGAGAGAGATGAAAACCTAAGGGTGGCGTGCCACCCTTTTAGAGAGTAGAGAGAGATGAGATTTATGGTGTAGAGAATTATGTTAGAGGAGGCCCTTATTTATAAATTTTTCATGGGCTAGGGTTTCCTTAGGGTTAGCCATCCTTAGTGAAATTTGATCCAGACCATTGATCATAGGAGACTTGTGGGGTGAGAAATATGAGTCATTCATTCCTTAGATCAACTATCATGATTAAAAGGAATGTGTTAGAACCTTATTCTCCATCATCTTAAATCTAATCTTATCAAATATTGTAATATGGAAAATTTTCTCAATTTGACTATATTTTTCCATAATCTTCTTACACAATATTATGATTGAAATCCATCTTCCTTAAATTTCAAATGACATCAAAATATTTCATCTTGATTTGCAAGCCATTTTAGCTTGGCCAACTTTTAGTAAGGGTTGCCTTGAGTGGGGTGTGTCACCCTTGGTGGTTTTCATGTAGTCCCCACTTCAATCAAGTCATATGCAATTTTTATGGTAAGAGGGTGTTTCTTATTGAGGCGTACCACCCTTCGGTGGCCACAAATGGGCCGCACTCAATCCACCATGCGATATAATTAATGGTGGGCCCCCATATGATTAGTGAATTATAAAATTCATATTTTGATTTTTAGATATATGAAAATAAACTTTATTTTCTTTTGAATATTTAAATATTGAAAAATGATTATCTCTAGATTTATAAATTCAATTTGTAAAATAAAATATTCAGAGATTCAAAAAAATTCAAATAATCAATCTAAAAATTATATATTATCAAAATAATTAAAACCAAATAATTTTGATGGGAATCAAATTCGACAAGGTCTAGGAATTATAAAATTGCCGAAGCACTCCACCTTCTACTGTGGACTATAATCCATACTTGCTTTCTCAAACTAACCAAGCGGTTCCCATGACCCGCAGACCACTGTAGGGTTTCATGATTGGGCCACAAAAGTTTGCCAATAGGCAAGAAGACACAATCTCAGTCTATGGACTAGAGGTTTTCCCCTAGAGACAAACCAAGGTTACTAAACCGGATGCAACTACATCTCTACGATGCATAGGATAATCTCTTGTACATGTACACACTTCACACTAAACGGTGGTTTACTTTCTCGATACGGCTATCATATGTACAATGTCGTGTGATGGTTCAGTGGTGAGGCTATGGCTCTCGTCTCTAAAGGCAAACCGTCACACACAAGGGTAACACAGTCCCTCGGCTCACCCATCTGGGCAACTTCGACCTCATCAAGGGATGAACCACAAAACCCTCATTGGTTTAGTTTTATACCAGGTAACATGAGTTTTCCAACTCGACTGGTTGAGCACGTCAAGCCAAGTCTGAGCATCGACAATAACATTTGTCTAGTATGGTTCACTAAGGACCATATGAGTTTAATCAAGATATTACTTACAAGCTCTCATAAGGCCTTTAATTGCCACAAAAATCCAACATCTCTCACTTGGCCTTTGAAGGCCTTACAATTTCTCTTCCTCATATTTTCGTCCCCCAATTGCAATCTCTCTCAAGCATTTTTCACTTCTTCTCTCTCATTACATTAACCCTGACGAACTTTTTCGTCATAAATCCTTTCACAAAGGATTTATGGATGCAACTTCTGAGCGAATCATGAAGCCTATTTCTCTTTGCTGCTTGAATCACATCTCGAACGTGGTCATAGTCCATCTTTTTATGTCGCATCGTGAATCCAGACTCGTTGTCACTGAAGATCATTACGTACCGTCGTTGCATGGGGTCGTATCTCAGCAGATTAAGGGAGTTCTTTAATAAAGCTGCTCCCTTTTGTAGCCATACAACCAACACCACATATCTAAATTCTATGGGTGAACAACATTTTTCAGCTGGTCTGCCAACACAACCAGGTATTGCCATTGGAATGTTAAGCTATCCGGAGCTCTCATAACAGGATACTTGCATTTATGAATATCCAAGTATCTAAAAATAATCGTGGGATTGTTAACAGCTCCCTCTCAAACATAACATGTAAAAAAAAATATTATTTCAACATTCTCATGCATGTATCATGTGGTAATAGATCAAGTCTCATACCAAATAGTAACTCAATGCCCATTTGGTTTAGCAAAATGTAAAAACCATTTTTCCGAACCACAACGATTCAACCACACTAGTCTCTTGGTTGTATATCCATATAAACCAAGTTATCTTATCAACCCAACATGTGTCATGAAAGCCTAGCAAGATGGCCATCCTTTAAGATACCCCATGGTTCACGATCTTAGTTAATCGAGGATTCTAAAGAATTCAAAAAACAGGTCACATAATTGGTACTATGATACATGAGTCAAGACATATGGGTATTTAAAAACCGTTCATAGATAAATGATACTTTCTCACACGTACATGAAATACTTTCCAGACCGAATGCTTTTCCTTATATAAAAAACTCTTGACTTGGAATATTTTCACAGGCAATATTTAGAAAAAAAAAACATGGTGGTTTAAATTAATTTTTCATAAATACTTAGTGGACCAAGCAAGACTGTGGGGTTTTCTCAAAGTCGTATCCATGGACCTTGGTTTTTCAACATAAAAGGTTCAATCCAATTTCTAAAAGAACATATTTATCCTTTAAAATTTTTACCACATACACTTTTATTACTTACCAAGTCGTGTTATAGCCACAAAACAAAATATAAAAGCCATCTATGAACTTAGCTAAAATGAAACACAACTAAAAAGGTGTTTATGCAAAACTGACAAATATTTGAAGTCTTTAACATGAGATCATCATCAGATGCAACATACCATTATCGTCGGACATTATCGAGAGGATGGTCACCAAGACCATGTTCCATTGGAACACTCCGTTCGTGTTACATATTTGAATGAGCCATATTCATCTTTCGTGTTTGATATTTAGGTCCATAGACCTTGATCAACCCACATCTCCATATGTTTTATTACCTCGAGTAGTTCAAACACGAGCACAAGGAGGCAGAAAAACATAGGGTATTAAAAAACTGGCTCTTTCAAATATGTTAGCACCTATCAACTAATGTCTATATACTCCATACATATTCATAAACAAATAGCCAAGATATAATCAAAGATGTATAAAGGAGATAAAAAATGTTGAATCCTCTTTCCCTATATGACCTGACCATGCAAAACAAGTGGATAGATTTTAGACCTTAAAACTATGTCGTGTGGTACTTGAACTTTCTTGATCATTGCTTTTGTTTGCTAATGAACTTCTTATGATCTTAGAAGAGCATACAACTGATGGAAAATCTCTTGATCATTGGTTTTACATATCAACGAAGTGTCCATCTCTTCAACCCATGGCTTCTCCCTTTCTTATACCATGAAGAAATACTCTTCTTCATCCTATCATTCAAAAAATCACAATTTTGATTCTTCCATTGATCTTTTAGAATTTCTATGCTGCCCCCAAGTCCTTTTTATACATCCCTTCATTATGAAGAGAAACCAAGATTCTTTTACATATATTATGTTTCTTCTATTTTATGCAGTTCCTTCCCAGATTTAGCACCCTACACCTAGAGTGTCATATCTCCCCAACATTGTATTACCTCTCTCTGAAGTTCTAATTGTTATAAATCATACTCATGGCACACTATAAAGCTTTGAATGAGCCTGAAAAATGCTTCCATTATAAGGAGTACAAAGATGTGCCTTCATATGTCACATCTTTTGCTGTACTGTAGAATAGAAGATTAACATCCCATGATAAAATTATGATATCTTTTTAACTCACAAAGAGTTTATCCTTAGAACTTTTGAGTATAGAAATAGACTCAATTTCAAATCAATACTTAGTTCCATCCCCAAATCACGCCATTTAGTGAGTTTATCAATTAGTGACTTACACATCACAATATAGTTTTTACACCAAAAAAAAAGGTTGCGCACCTCTCAATAAAATAATTATTTCTTTCAATCCTCAGAATTTCTTCTTGAAATCCTTTATGTTGAAAACTAGACTCAAAACCAAAGCATAACATCATGATGTGAATCCCAAATACTTTCTTTAGAGAAATAAATAAGTGACATTCACATCACAAAATATGTTATATTACAGAATTCCAAGATGAACACTATCCAGTAAAATTGCATTTTCTCTCTATGCACATGGAGTTTCCTTTTCAAAGTTGTTTTTGTTGTAAAGTGGACACAAAATGGCAACAAACATCTTTTTGCAGGCCTCATATCACTCTATTTAGTAGGCTTGACAAATATAGATATTCACATCTCAATGAAACACATCTACCTGTATAAATTCAGGACGACCCTTCTCCAATAATTTTTTTTTTTGTTATTTCCTTTGGATTTTTTTCTTTCAGATAATTTTTGTTTGAAACTAGACTCAAAACGGAAACTTGAAACTCAGTGTGGCCCTTAGATCATTCTGTTAATAATGAAAATAAAATCTTGACATTCATGCCACAAAGACAGTTTTTCATTGCAGAAAATAACACTTGCGTACCCTTCAATAAAATGACAACATCTTTCAAATCATAAGGGTTTTCTTCATGAAATTATTTTTGTTTGAAAGTAGACTCAATTTGATGTGTTGCATTCAAATAGTACCCAAAAGTAAAATTATTTGCTTGGTGGAAAAATTCATGGAACTCAATGTACAGTTCCTAGATTTTGCAGGTCAGAACTGGTACCACTCAGTGATGAATTCATAACTCTCAATTCCTCCAAAATCTTCTATTGAAATTTTGCAGGAAGATCCTACTCTTAATAACACAACATATCACTGTAGTATTCATAAGAGAAATACCTCATTCTCCTTTCATATCAGTGCTCCAAAATGACAAAGAATACCCTATTCTATAGGTGCCTTTTAGATGCAGGACTCATGCGAATAAGCTTTCCCGAGGTTTGCCATATGACCACAAAGCCATTGGCTTTCGAATCTTTGATTCTCAACTCACAAAAACCGTGAAATAAAAGAAATATGTCAGCATATGATCTAACTTTGATACCAATGAAACTTGGACTATGTAGCTCGGGCAAGTGTATGCAGATTAAATTTTTTCTATTTTTTCTTTATTTTCACCACCCAGATTACTTACAGAAGTGAGAAACAAAAAAAAATCCAAGAATCCCAAGGGCTTTCACTTAATGCCACTTTAACAATTCTTTTATCACACAATTAAAACTGCATAAACTTGATCTTGGGATCATGAAGAACTTAATACTCATGGGAATAAAAGATCACAAGAAAGCATATAAGGAAGACTCCAGAGATCACCTCAAGTAGGCTTAGAACTTTATCCTCCAACTTCCTAAACCTAATCCCATCAAATATTGTAATATAAAAAAATTCTCAATTTGACTTTATTTTTCCATAACCTTCTTATACAATATTTTTATTGAAACCAATCTTCTTTAAATTTCAAATCATACCAAAGTTTTTCATCTTGATTTGCAAGCCATGTTAGCTTGACCAACTTTTAGTAAGTAAGGGTTGCCTTGAGTGGGGCGTGCACCCTTGGTGGTCTTCATGTGGTCCTCACTTCAATCAAGTCATGTGTAATTTTTATGGTAAGAGGGGTGTTTCTTATTGAATGGGGTGCACCACCCTTAAGCGGGGCCCACCTAATCCCCCATGTGGTTTAATTAATGGTGGGCCCATGTTCTATGGTGGGTACCCATATGATTAGTTAATTATAAAATTCATATTTTGATTTTTAGAAACGTTGAAATAAACTTTATTTTCTTTTGAATATTTAAATACTGAAAATTGATTATTGCTGGATTTATAAATGCAATTTGTAAAAATAAAATGTTTAGAGATTCACAAAAATGCAAATAATCAATCTAAAAATCATATATCATCAAAATAATTAAAACCAAATAATTTTGATGGGAATCGAATCCAACAAGGTCTATGAATTATAAAATTGCTAGAGCACTGCACTTTCTACTGTGAATTATAATGCACACTTGCTTTCTCAAACTGACCCAGTAGTTCCCATGACCCACCAAACCACCACCGGGGTTCATGATTGGACCACCAAAATCCCCAATTAGCAAGAGGACACAATCCCAGTCTATGAACTATTGGTTCTCCCCTTGAGACGAACCAAGGTCATCTAGACCTGATGCAACCACGACTCTATGATGCATAGGGGTAATCTCGTATATATATACGCTTCACCCTGAAAGGTGGTTCGCTTTCCCGATACAGCTATCATATGTACATGCCGTGTGATGATGAAGTGATGAGGCCTTGGCCCTCGTCTCTAAAGGCCAACCATTACCCACAAGGGTCATACAGTCCCTCGACTCACTCATTCGGGCAACTCTGATCTCATCAAGGGATAACCCTCAAAACTCTCATCGGTTTAGTTCCATGCCCAAGTATCATGGGTTTTCCAACTTCACTGGCCTAGCATGTCAAACCAAATCTAAATATCGCAAATAGTATTTGTCTAGTATGGTCCATTAAAGACCATACTCCCACTGATTTTATGTTCCACTATTTCAATATATTAGTTATAAGCACTCATAAGGTTTGTAATGGACACATAAACTCAACAATGTCCGTACAAGAGGAATTGTGGGAGACGAGACTCCTCTTTTATAGGAGTCGAGATTTGACCGAAAATGCAATCGAGATCCCTACATAGATGGAGTCGAGATTCCTAGCTCTATGTAATCCAGATTCTAACTTATTTAGAATCAACCATTATGGAACCGAGATTCCTTCATTTATGGAATTGAAATTCCGACATATTTGAGATTGAGAGGGAACAGGGAAATAGTACAGTCTGGCTGCTATTCATTGACCGACATGTCATACATGCATGTTTACATTATTTGTATTATATTATTTCTAACATCTTGGAGTTGCAATCTCTCCATTGGATCAATACAATGCACACTTAAAGAAATAAGTAGAGAACGTGGAACACGACTTTGATTTCTATTGGCCATTTCATGCCAATAAAAGATAACTTTACCATGTAGCATGAGACGGGGTGTCTTGCTTGTTTCATGCTTTGAAAACTTCTAAACATCACTTCTCAGAAAATACAAAAAAGGCAAAAAAGAAGAAGGGTGGTGGTGGTGGGGGGGGGAGGGGTTTCAACAAGTGTTGAATCAAGATTCACCAATTACATAATCAAGAATCAGTAAATATTGGAAACGAGATTCTAGGCTTCAAGGAACACCACTTTAATTAAAATCTCTCCATTGGTTCAATACAATGCATACCTAAAGAATTGAGTAGAGAACATAGAAAACCACCTCGATTTCTATTAGTCATTTCATATAAAAAAAGATGACTACACCTTATAGCTTGAGATTGGGTGTGTTGCTCGAGTAATTTGATGCCTTGAAATTTTCTAAACATTATTTCACAGAAAAAAGAAAGAAAAAAGGGAAAAGAAAAGAGGAAACTGGTGGAATTCTGTTAATGGAATTTTGATAAATGTGGATACCGGTTTTAACAAGCGTAGAATCAAGATTCGCCAATTACAGAATTGGGAATCAACAATATTAAAAGTGAGATTCAATAAGTGTTGGAATTGAGATTCGTAACATAAGGAATTGAGATTCTACACTTCAACGAAAGTGGTTTCATGATGATTCCTTTGTTTGGAATTGCCGAATCAGAGAGAGATTCAGGTAACTTTATACTAAATTTTCTGACCCGAACCTGAGGTGATTGTTTCCGTTGTATATAGCTTTCCTCAACTTGCAGACCCTCCCTTTCTCTCCCTTGAGAATAAAACGGTAATGCCATTATGCATCCTCTTGCAGATCTCCATGAAGAAAGGCATTTATCATATCTACATAAAACCCTTAGCAACCAGACGAGCTATGTATTTCTTAATCAAACCATGGGGTTTGCGCTTCAGGATGTATACCACCTGTGTCCTACTACATTTTTTCCTTGTAGTCGATCAATGACATCCCAAGTTCACGGCTGATCAATTACGTACCAAGTTGGTTGCTTCTCTAAGGCGATTATTTCTGCTTTCCATTCTGGATAGGTCAACACATCTGCAACTTTAGTCGGAACAAGAAGAAAGGAAGTAGAGCAAAGATATGGATGAAAGGAGGGTGAAATTAAAGTATAGGAAACAAATTTATTGATTGGATAAGAAATACAAGTCTTTCTTTCCTTTCTTGTGGCAATAGGTAAATCGAGTTGAGAAGGTCTAAAGGTAGAAAGGGGAGAAGTAAATAATAAATCAAGAAGTTGCGGCTGATCTTTTATATTAGACTTTCCTTGTTCTTTCTTCGGGTGTACACTTTCAACTGTTTCTTGGTAGCTTCCTGGTTGGATTACTAGAACTATCTGTGATCACGAGAAGAGGAATAAGCTTGTCGGGTGACAACGGATCTCTCTAAGAACAAAGGTAGAGTATATTCTCAAAGAAGATCGCATCTTTTGAGGCAATTTTCTTTTTAGTCACTAGATAGAACATGTCCCATATGAGAGTTCGAGTATCCTAGGAACACGTATCTAGTAGATTGGGGTGCTAATATATTCCTAGCCTTGCCCAGGGTAATGAACAAAGCAGACAATCAAAATTTTTATTATGGACCTTTATTCCTATTAAGATAGATCTTACAACTTCCAACAATTGCCTAATTTTTAGTTCTGTCGCACCAGTTTGTTGTGGTGTGTAGGAACATGTTGTCTAAGTTTCTAGACCTTGTTCAAGAAAATAATTCTTTAATCCATTGTATAGATACTCTTGTGCATTATTAGAATGGGAGAATTTGATTTGGGTCTCAAACTTGGTTTGAACCATTTTATGAAATATTTTAGCTATTGAGGTTACTTTGTCTCTACTTTTCATAAGATAGAACCAAGTATAATGAGAGTATTCATTGATGAATGAGATAAAATACCGATATCTAAATACAAAAATAACTGGAGGAAGCCCCCAAACATTACAATTAACAAAATGGAATGGTTTAGACCATGTATTTTCATTAGACGAAAAATAGGTTCTACAATAGGTTTGGACAATTGATAGGTCTGGCATTGTAACTGAGAAACATTCAAATCATCAAACTTATTTGGAAACAATAATTTTGACGATTTTAGAGACATATGGCATAAGGGGGTGTTCCACAAGAGTACATGCTCATATCTTATAGACTCAAAATTGAGAGCAGTAGAAGCACATCCCATGTTGAATAGGTACATCCTATTTTCTTCACGGCCACGACCAATCATCTTTCTCGTTTTCAGGTCCTAAGAAACATAATATAGGAAGACAATGTTGCACTGCAATTCAGTTATTTTGTTAGGTTGCTTACAGAGAGAAGATTGGAATGGAAAGAAGGCACAGGTATTACAAAGAGTAAGAATGAGGCTCCTAGAGGTAGTTGGTCATGGATCCAACAACAAGTTTAACTTCACTAGTAACAAGAGAAAATGACAAAAGACTAACTTATTTGCCAGCCGTATGATTAGTAGCCCCTAAATCTAGATTTGGGATACACAGGGTTTCCATATGCATATGTAGCTAGTTGCTTTATTAGTGTCTTAGGGCTGAGTGAAGCATTGAGAGTGGTCAATTGGTGTTATAGATTTTTGATGGCGTGATCTCTTGCAACGGATACATTATGTGTGGCTGAATGTCCTCCCTCTCACTTGGTATTATATTGGCACTTTCATTCCTTGGCTTGGTATCAAGTGTGGATGCAAGCCCCAACAATCCTTTTGGTATGTCTCCTCCTCCCAGAATGGAAGCACTTGAGTTTCTTCTTTTCGACACGAGAACGTGAGGCATGGTTTGGTAATTTCACACCCTCTTTTCCTTGCTTGCAACTTACTACAAAGGTTGATTGTTCAAGACGGATGCTTGAGCGTTGTCCTCAACACCCCGCACATAATTATAAATTGCTTCATGAGAGGGCAATTTATCCTCCCTTAGAACGTGGACTCTCTGAAATTCAAAGTTAGGATGTGGACCTGCTAAGAAATCAAATATCCTCCGTGGATGGACCTGTTTTTTTTTTGCCATCAATGTTGGGATTAATATGCTAATAGTGGTCTAGTTCTTCCCACTTTTGCCTTAATATCCCAAAGTATTCTCCCACAGTCATTTTCCCTTATTGCAAATGCGGTATTTTACGAAGCAATTGGTAAATTCTAGCCATATCATCTCGTTGCAAGTATGTCTTGGCTACCACCTCTCGTATATCCTACACAATTCTAAGAAATAGTAGTCCCTTGGTTATTTTGCTGCATTGAATACAAAAGCCATGCAATTAATTTCGGATTCTCACTTTCCATTCATCATGTGTTGTAACTGTATTTTCTTTGGATTCTAATGAACTTTTTGGCAAATTGCGGCTCTTCCATGTAGTTTGTCCCCTATAACTTAAATGTTGTGATCATCAATCCTAGATGATCAAGCGATTCCCAAGGAAATATCGTGTTTGATTTCAATCCTTTTTATTTTCTCTATTACTCAAAACTCTTTGTCTTTTGCCATGTACTAATTCGTTAGTTTTAATGCTGGCATAGAACCCCCGTTTTTTTTTTTGTTTGGGCAAGAGGGGTAATGAATATATTTTTGTACTTTGAATATGAAATATATTGATGTGTTTTTTGTGTGGGTAAAGAAAACAAAGTTAATGAGGTAGGGGGTTTTTGCTTGAAAGGAAAAGATTGGGTTAAACTTACTAATGCAGTCGAGATTATCGAACTGGATTTTTTTTAGAGCGAGATTATCGAGTTGGATTTTGTTAAAGGAGAATTATCAAGCTGGATATTTTTTTGACCAATTGGATCATGATCGGAAGAAGAAGAAATAAAAGATGATTTTATTAAAAAATTTCTTTTTGTCATTTAGATGGTGATCGGAAGAAGAAGAAATAGAAGATTATTTTATTAAAATTTTTATTTTTTCATTTATTTTTTAAGTGAGTCCATTTATTTAAAATATGATTTTTTTTGTGGTGAGGTCCGTTGGAATGATATAGGATAGCTGGTTTAAATTTGGGTTAGTAGGTAGGGTCCATAGGATAAGTACTTTTTTCTCTTTTTTTGTGGTGGTGTTAGTTTGGTAGTTTGCTTTTATTAGGAATAAGTTAATCTTTTGGTGACGTGGTTCTCCAAGAGACAGAAATAGTATCGGTAGCAAGGAGTCTATTGTAAACAAATGGTTTTCTTTTTATTAAATGGATAATATAGTTATTATTTAGAGAGAGAGATCATGCTTGGCTTTTGTTTCTTTTCTTCTCTTGTTGATGGTGCGTGGTGGGGATCTCAGATCCCCGTGTTTGTTTCTTTTTCTTGTAAGTTTCTTTTCGATTTTTATTTCTCTGTAAAACGTGGCTGATTTGCCGGTTATTGGCGGTCTGTAATTTTCAACTGCGTCAGGTGGTATTAGAATGTTAGACGATTTTTGTGGATTGTGGCGTTTGTCGATAGGCATTGTAGCTTGTGGACATGGTCTATGGCCAAGTACCAAGAATGAACCCATCCAGCGAGAGTGAGACCTCGGATACACTGAGATAGAAGACTTGAGAAGGCAAGTTGAAGAATTGATCGATCCCCAACAGATGCATGTTATGCCAGAGTGAGGAGGAATCTAATCCCCACTTATTCATTCACTGTGACTTCTCCTACGAACTTTGGGGCAAAGTCTTGCAACTCTTTGGCATCGAATGGGTCACCTCTCCTACTGTCAAAGCATTCATCTCTTATGATCTAGATTCTCAATGGCCGAAGGATGGAAGAGTATTGTGGAAGGCCACCATAGCGGCAACTGTATGGACCATCTGGGTGGAAAGAAATACTTAAAACTTCAAACCTCAGCACTCCTACACAAGGCAACTTCCATGGCCACTTTCTGGGCCTCTAATCACAAGGTCATCTCGGCATACCAAGGAGTTTTTTCATCCCTCAATAGAAAAATATCCTCCATCATCAACCACGAGAGGCACCAAGACCCAACAACTGGCAACCACCACCAGAAGGCAGCATCAAGCTAAATTTCGATGGTTGTTCCCTTGGGAATCCTGGCCCGGCAGGGGCTGGGGGGATCTTTAGAGACCATCATTCAGAGCATCTTGGTATCAAGGATGCCCATAATGCGGAAGCCTTGGCCCTCCTACAAGGCCTGAAAAGTTTCAATCACTCTTGGGGCTTACACCTCATAATTGAAGGAGATTAAAAAAATGTCCTCTCATGGGCAAGTAGGACTACCACTCCACCATGGTTCCTAACCCCTATCTTTGATGAAATTGACCACATTTGCGAGGATATGAACGTCTCTTGGAGGCATATATGGAGGATGTCCAACGAGTTCGCAGATCTCTTGGCGAAAGAGGGAGCTAGAATGCAAGTAGAAGATCAAGCCGGGTTCGACTTCTTTTTTGCTCAAAACCTTTGGCACATATCATAAACATAGTGTACTTTTTGGCAATTTTAGGCATGCTATAACTTTTGAAAGCTTCATGTAAATCCTTGCAATCAGGCGGTATCTATAAGCCCCTCTTGTGCATGTTATGCTGACAAATTTTTTACCGAGTCACCCTTAGCGGGTGAATTCGGACTCACAAATACTTATATACAACACTTATCAGTAATACCATGTTAAGTTTCTCTCAAAAAAAAAAAAGTTGAGGAATTGACTTGGTGCAAAACACATTAGCAACAGACAATGGTGGTAGGGAGTGGGACACTGTCTTTGAGAACCCGTTCTATGTGCACGCTCTGCGTCGAGAGCCCCATGTTCGAGAAAATAAATCATGGGATTCAGTTGATCTACATATTTGAAAGGGAACGAGGGTGATTTCTACATCGATTGAATAGAAAATCAGCAAGTTGTAGATTGGAATCTGCCGCCAATTTTCGATACATACTTAGATGAAGATGAAGATCTTGTAAGAGATCTACTTTGTAATGATGACCAAGTTTACGTGATTAAAGCAACATTTGACGAAGAAAAAGATGAAGGCCTCAAAAGAGAATCAATAGGGGAAATTAGTTCAACCATTGAATCTAGTTCTATTATCAAAGATGCATACGTGGTGTGCCCTAAGGTTAAGCCTAAGGAATTTCAACATATTTATATGGCTGAACAGACTCTATCGACATACAATGACCCTTTCCTCGTGGGCTTCTCATTTTCACTGGAGAAAAAAGCGAGATGATCTTGTTGGAAATATGACCTTGTTGATGTACCACAGCTTCAAGCCCCAGAAGAAAGAAAAATATCCTAAGATTTTAAGCTTAGCTCTGATACCATATTAAGGTTGAGGGATAGGAGGGAGAGAAATATTCAAGCCCACGATTGGGTAAAATTCTTTCAAGCAATGTGTCGTATATATGGCCTCTAATAGAGCAGAATGGAGAACCAGGATTCATATAGCCGACCCCAATTAATTTAAAAAAGGTTAAAACGATGATGATAACTTTGTCATAAATATACACATGTATACACTTATGGGAGTTAACGATATAGGACAACATACATACATATATATATATATATATATATATATATATATATATATATACACACACACACACA
>NW_006497735.1:1872192-1904558 GCF_000471905.2 Amborella trichopoda
TAATGAGTGGCATGTGTGTGTTCCAGGATCCTGAGCCACCAGCCTAGGAGAAGTAACCGAATTAGAAGGAGACCCGAACTCTTTAGCTTCTTAAGAGAGTTCTATGAGCAGATTGAAGACATATCCTTGCATGAACCCTGTTCCTACCAAGAGGGCATATTCAATCTAGAAAAGAACTAGTGGGAAGAAACCAAGGTAGATGAACTAAACTCCATTAAATATAACCATGTTTGGGATCTAATCACCCTACCTCATGATTGAAATCTTATGTAAATGTATTACAGGAAAAGGGTGAATGCGGAAGGGAAGTTAAAAAAGTATAAAGCCAGATTCGTTGCGAAGGGGTTCACTTAAAAAGAAGGGATTGACTATGATGAGACCTTCCTAGTAGCTAAGTTCCCACTCATTAGGATCTTGCTAGTCAAAGCAGCCCATTTCGACTTCGAGCTCCACCAGATAGATGTAAAGATGGCATTTTTAAATGGGGAAGTAGAAGAAGAAATTTACATAAAGCAGCCAAAGGTTTTCATAGAAAAGGGTAAAGAAAGCTTAATATGCATACTTAAGAAATCCCTTTATGGCCTAAAACAAGCATCTTAGCAGTTGTACATGAAGTTTCAAGAGATCTTGTCAAAAGCTGGTTTTGTGACTAACCAGGAGGATTATTGCATCTATGTCAAGGTCAATGGGAGTGATGTAGTGTTCATCTCCCTGTATGTTGATGACATGCTAATTGCTAGTAGTTCAATGACTCTTGTTTTGGAAACAAAAGCTTTCATTTCTCAGCACTTTAATATAAAGGATCTTGGAGAGGCTTTGTATGTACTCGATATCAAGATAACTAAAAATAGAAGAGAGAGAACCATTCAGCTATCACATGAGACATATTGCAAGAAAATATTGGAAGTATTTGTGATGGATAATTGTAATCCCATATTGACCCCTATTAATAAAAAAACTAGTTAAGCCTAGCCATGTGTCCCACAAGTTCAAAAGGAAAAGAGCCATGTATATAAATACATTACAGATGTGCAGTCGGGTTGCTATGTATGCTATGTTAGGGACGAGACCGGATTGACTTATCTTTTGCTATGAGTTTGATTAGCAGGTTCTAAAGTAATCTAGGCATGGAGAACTGGAAATAGATAAAACAAGTATTGCGGCAGTTAAAGGGGACTGTTAATCTTGCACTCACATATGGAGGAAGCTCTGATATTTAGGCATAGAGATATTCAGATGCAGACAATTGGGGAGATCCAAATGAGAAGTCCACATGTAGGTATATCTTCACTCTTACCAGTGGAGATGGTTCTTGGTGCTGAAAGAAACATGACGTGGTTGCAATCTCAACTATGGAGTCAAAGTATGTGGCTTATGGTCTCGCAACGAAAGAAGCAGTTTGGTTGAAGAAGTTTTAGAATCAGCTCAGATTCAATCTAGTGAGATGTCCATGCATAAGGATCTTCTATGATAACAAGACAACGAGGTCTAATGGGCAACGATTTCACAAGAAATCAAGGCATATAAAACCGGACTATTACTACGTTGCAATGAGATTCGAGCAAAAGAGACCGAGGTTGCTTATCTCCCAATAGAGGCTATGTTTACAAATCCTTTGATATAAGGATTAGTGAAAATTGTGTTTGCCAAGCATGTACATGCGATGGACTTGAAGTGATTGTATGGCCTTCAAAGGCCAAATGGGAGATGTTGGGTTTTGTGGAGCTTGAAAATAAAATAATTTAGAGTATTTTGTACACTACAATTCAATTGTATTGCGGTTGACTGACCTAGTATTGGACGATATAGGGCTCGGGTCACATCCAAAACCTTTACCTCTGAGCATGTGGTACTACCATTGAGTGGCTGTTGTGGGTTTTCCCTTGTTGAGGTCGAAAAGATACCTAGGGATAATATTTATTGGCCAGAAGAGGTGTATGGTCTCCTATTTGCTGAGGAAGGATTTGTGAAAGCAAGAGCCAAATACTCAACATAAATTCCACATAACATATACATATGACAACCGTATTTTGGGAAGCAACCTTATATAGAAGGATACATGTACATATGCATAGAGAGAGTGCTTCTTTGTATAATAGTTATGTGTGCATTTGACTTGCTCTTGGCGGGAACTTGTAATCCACATACTGGGACAATGGTTCTATTATTTATTTGCTAACTTTGACGGATCAATCATGAGCCCATGCTTTTGATTGTGGGTCATGGATTCAATTGGTTAGTTTAAGAAGATAGTAGGGTCTCATAGGTCATGGCACGGGTGGAGTGCCATGATATTCACTTGTTATCTGACTAATAAGGTACCCATCCACTTCTAGATTGTATTTCTGTTAGTTTTAGTTTTTTTATGGAAATCCAGAAACATTGTTTTCAATTAAAAAAATGTTCTTATGATCTTTGGGGATTTTTTTAGAAATTTAAAAACGAATTTTAAATGTGTAAAAATCCCAAAAGGGTATTTCTATATTTTTTAAAATATGAGGGAATTTTTGGGAATTCAATTATTAGTGGGACCATGTGGGGGGCTCAGGGCCCATCCCCAACACATGTGGGGCCCACATAGGGGCATCATGTCAAGCCCACGAGGGCCCACATGTCCCATTAAGTGTGATGCCCACTTTTTTTTTTTGTAAAAGAAAAAATGTAACATTTTGGTTAATTTTTTTTTAAAGATTATCATACTGATTTTCTTAATAACTATAGAGGGCCTAATTATCTCTTTCTAGGAGACCATTTATCTTTGATTGTTCTAAAATAAGGTTTAACTAGTCAAAGTTCTAAATGGATTAGAAGTGCATATGGGTCAAATCTTAGGGGATAAGTTTATTAAATATCCTCTCTGAATCATGATGATTAATCTCAAAGATTGATGGCTCAGATTTAATATTCTCTCACCTCACAGATCTCCTAATAATCCTAGATATTGTTGAACTCTCTGTCATTTCTCTCTAGGTCCTCTCTCTTTTCTCTCCCAAAAGGTAGCATGCCACCCATAAGAGTTGATGTTGCACACATCTCAAAAAGAGAGGCCAAGGAGAGGGCACGCCCAACCCTAGGCTATGGGAGGTGCCTTTGTGGCTTGCTGAGGTTTAAAAATGGTTTCTTTGTAGAAAACCTTATTGTTGCCCTAGCTCTCTTTAAAATCAAAGAGGGAGTTCTAGAATTCCTTCCTAGTTCAGATTGGTGGTTTCAGCAGGTTCTATGATCCAGTGCACTATTGATCAGCTGATCGGGTGTGGGGTGTACTAGAACCCTAAGAAAATTCCAATAAGTCTTCTCTTATTTATTTACATTTAGTTGATGTTGTTTTTTGTCTTATTTTTTCTTCCTAGAATCTCAGTATTGTATTTAGTTTGAATAAAAATTATTTGGAAGTGAGTTATAAAGATTTTAGACTATAATAATTTAAGAAAAAGTATAAAATGAGACTATTTACTTTTTGTACAAGGTGGTCACAATTAGTTTTGACCATTGGATGTGAAATTGGGTGGCTGCATTTATTCCATTGACCAAGCTCAAACTTCAAAAGAAATTTTTTCGAAACTTCGTGACATACCTAAGCTATCGAATTTCACATTGGATGGGTGCAAGTAATTGTGCTCACTTTGTATCAAAGGTAAATGGTCTCATTGCATATAATCCCATAATTTAAATGTGTTATATTTGTGGCATCTATAAGTAGAGTTTCCAGCAATTAATAAAAGAAAAGAACGAAAATCTCTGAATTTACAGCCTGAAATTCATTTAGGGCCCTATTAAGTATCTAGATATAAGTTATAGTTATGTGGTTGCTTTAAAGTCTTGCTCCAAGGTGCTGTCAACGTTAGTTGCCAAGTGTGGCAGAGTGTGAATCCCTGCCCGTTGCATTTTTGATGGATTGTAAAGTATTTATGCCGATCATTTCTCTTTGGTAGTCTGGTCTTTGAAGAGAAACAATTCATCTCTGTTTCCGTAATGCATTATCTCATTGTAATCACAATTTTTGAGACAATAATGATGATTTTTTTTTTTCCTTCCTTTTGTGTTTTTTCTGTTCTCATTATTTTAATGCTAAACTCTATGGTCTGTAGGGAGCCGGGCACACAGCTCCTGAGTATAAGCCCAAAGAATGCGCTGCAATGTTAAAGAGGTGGATCTCAAATGAGCCATTGTAAATTATCAGTATAACTGCCTTCATTTTTAAGAGATTGTGTAATTTATGGGAGGTTCAAACTGTGTCTTAATGTGCTAAAGGCTTGTGTGATTTGTATGTATGAAGTGACTTGTCTATTGTACATGAAATAAATTAATTTTCAATGAAATAATTGTCTATTGTATTTAATTTGAAATAATATATAAAACATTGGCGCAACAACTTATCAATTTTACATTTTAGATCTCATCATCGTCATGTAGTGACAATCCTTTGGCTTCCAGTTCATGTGAACTACACATTCCATCCAACTTTTGGGGAACTGAATTCTGCTGTTCTTGGGTGCTAACAAACCTTGGTCCTGCAGTAACTGTGAATTAACTAACTTTCCATTAGGTAATAAGACCATTTCAATATCGTAACATAAGATTTTACATATTTTATGAACTTGTAGCTTGTCATAGAATTGGGACTTAAGGACAAGCCTTACTCATCCAGACCTAATCTTTATTGTTTTCGGTCTCCTGCCTTTCCCATGATTGCTTTGGTTAAAGGAAAAAGTTTATATAAGGGTGAGTCCCTAAACAATCAAATTATGGCGCACTTCATAAATTCATTAGAAAATGACATATTTTAATACCCAAAAATCCTCAAATCGATCATCTCGACCTCAAGATCTATGAAAATGAGAAAAAATAGATTGAGTCTCAAAGATAGTGCATCTCATAGTGCATTTACTTAACCATCAATTTTCAAGATTTTCAAGCATTCATGAATCTGCTTGAACTATGCTATATTAATTCTGAAATTTAATAATTAGAGACGAAAAATAAATTTTCAGCCATCACAAAGAATTCTGATACTGAAACGTGTTTTGGTCTATTTGAACGTGTTCCTTTGATGTTTAGGGTCTCAGCCTTAATAAAAAAACACACCCTTTAAAAAGGAACACCTTCCAAACACTCCCTTTAAAAAGTGCTTTGTATTAAGGCCGAGGCCCTAAACAAGGGAGCACTTTCAAATAGTATCGAAACATGTTGTTTTAGCATCATAAATCTTTTTTATGGCTGAAAATTTATACATTATAAGATGCACTATGTTCAAGACTTGCAATCCATTTTTTTATCATGTCTTTGCAATCCATTTTTTTATCATGTTTATACATCTTGAGGTCAAGATGATCGAATTGAGGGTTTTTAGCATTAAAAAAACTTTTTCTAGTAAAGTTTTGAGATCCCTTAATTTGATTGTTCAGGGCATCACCCATATGTAAACGTTTTCCTTGGTTAGAAGCCCAAACTAAGCCTCACTCTATTTCTTTCTGTCCATTTCAACTTTTTGACGTGTTCAGTAATTACCAATCTGGAAATATTGGGAACCTAGGAATATGAAATCTGGAACTCAGAAACCTGGAATGGCAAAGCCCTTGTTTGGTAATCTAAGATTTGCGTATCGCTTGTTTGATTAAACCTGGGAAACTGGAAATTAACCTATTTTAACCTTTCATTCGAATACATTACGATGGGTTGATATATGTTCAATAAAGGAACTTCAACAATCATGTATCTTTCAAAGTAGTACTAATAAAAGGGTGTGGTTTGCATAAGGTTGCAGCCATAAACAACTAAATAAAGGTGCTCCTCCAAATTTTATCACAAATATAATTTTGGTGTCAAAGTTTTTTAGAATAGCTTGAGAATCTATTTTAATCTCTAATTACATAAATTTTTAAACTCCAAAAATGGTCCAAATTCAGTAAATCTATAAACACATGAAAATATTGAAAATAGATGGTCCAGATAATGTGTTGTAAGATATATTATTTTTGGGACTCAAAATATGTTTTCTTTACATATTCATACATTTTGATGTTGAGATGATCAACTAGAGGGTTTTTCAACATCAAAACAACCTTTTATAACGAATTTTTGAGGTGCACCTTAATTCAACATTTTAAAGTTGCAACGTTATATAAACTTTTTAAAGTTGCAACGTTATATAAACTTTTTCCCTAATAAAATGGACGGTTTATGTCAAAAAAATTGATGGACAACTTTGCAATATATGGGATTTGATTTATTCATTTTCTTTATTGGTGTATTTCATTTTACATGCTCTTATAATTACGGAGACATGGTTTACTGATTGTTTTTTCCTCTCCTGTGAAAAACGCGTGCTCGAATATCCTCCTTTCCTCCCACAATTAGTTAGTCTAAGAACGGGTTTGCTTTTCTAATAGCAAGCTTGAACTGGATGAGATATGGAATAATTTTTCTCTAAATAGATACTCCCAAAAGAAGTAAGATATATTTTCATATATATCTTATGCATTTCTCTCATCTCCCAGCTATCCAATCTGAATGTATGGCTAATATGGCCCCAATCATAGTATCATGCCTATATACTGATTTATTTATAATGTTTTCTAGAAAATATTTTGACATCAAATTCGGGCGTCCACTCTCTTAAACTCGCACAGGCAAAAAATATTAAAAAAATATGTTCTTGATAAATAAAATAACCAAAATAATAAATAAAATAACCAAAATACCCCTAAAAGTTTTAGTGGTATTTTTTTCATTTTATTATTTCAAAAATATTTTTAATATTTTCTTTAGGTGTATCCCATTGAGATGACGATGCGTAATTTGCATATTTATATGATTTATAAAATTAAAAATGTTATATAGAGTCGAGGCACTAAACAATCAAATTAGAGCACACCTCAAAAATTTCAATGGAAGAGGTTGTTTTGATGCCCAAATATCCTCAAAAGTGATCATCTCGATATCAAGATGTATGGACATGATAAAAAAAAAAAATGGATTTCAAGTTTAGAAAATAGTGCATCTTGTAACATATTTTTCGACTGTCAATTTTTAAGATTTTCAAGTTTTCAAATATCTGCTCGATCTACACTATTTTTTAAGTTTTAAATTTTATAATTAAAGATAAAAATATATTTTATGGCTATGACAAAGATTTCCAATACTGAAACCACATTTCTCGACACTATTTGAAGGTGTGCTTTACTCATATTGTTTAGAGCTTCGGCTCTATACATACCGCACCCTTTATAAAAAGTTGAAAAAAAAAATACTCTGAGAAGACAAATCTATAACACATGGTTAGTGGCTCACTTGTAACATTTTGAGACAAATAACCTCAGTCCACTTAAATTGGACAACTGGATAAGAGAGAAAACATGGTGAATTTCCCTAGATCATCTCGTTATATACTTTCCCTATATTTAAATACCAAGGACGTTACCAAACATATGTAATAGTGCTTTTTAAACAAGTTAAGAATCCACATTCTTCAAGAATAGATTGGACCCTTGGCAGTAATACCAACTAGCCTTATGATGAAGTCTATAGCTCTATTCTCAACAAAGGTAGGGTCCCAAATCCCTATTGACTTACATTTTGACCTTGAGGTTGCTATTCTCAACAAAGGTAGGGTCCCAAATCCCCATTGACTTACATTTTGACCTTGAGGTTGCTATGCTAAAGGTCTCCAATTATATTGGTGGTGCTCCTCAGTCCTAGGGTTTACCCCCGTCTACATCAAGTTGTTTGATTTAGATATGGCAGGAGGTTGAGAGATTTACCCATTACAACCACATAGGGATTTTTTAGTTTGGATTTATTGTGCAAGTAGATTATTCTCAACTAAAGGGCTTGGGAGTTTATTTGGCATAAGGGTACCTCTTTGCCGATTTTTATAATCTTGTGGTCATCAAAATGTCATCCTCGAGTGGAATGGTTCTCTTGGTTAGCCTTTCACTATTGTTTATTCACTATCTCTCTCCTACAACGTGGAATAGCCATGACCCGTCATGTATGTCCCTTTTGCACAAATAGTGATGACATCCCCTGCCATCTATTGTTCCTCTGTGATATTTTGTAAGCTATATGGATATCTCTTACAAGGTGTTGCGGGAAATGCTTTATTTCTTGCTCTTCTATTCCTATTATGCTAAGAAGTTTGTTATCTTTTAGATTCAAATCAAATGGGTTTTTCAATATTTGGATGTCTCTATTTTTCACAACTTCTGGATTTTATGAGCGAAAGACAATCGGAGAGTTTTCTGATCAAGATTAATCAGGAGGGAACAATTGTTTCGACAGATCATCTCTCATGTTCGAGAGTTAGCTGATGCTAAATCATGGACATTCTATATTTCAAAAAAAGCACTCATTGAAAATTTACATGTCAATTACCATCAACGTTTGGCCATCCTGGTTGTGTGGTCATTTCCTAGCCCTAATCACTTTAGGCTAAACATTGATAGGGCTTCCTTGTGCAACCCATGTCGAGCAGGTGGGGATGGTGTTATTAGAGATGGTGACGGTGCCTTTATTGCAATGTTTTCAAAACCTTTTGGAATCGCTTCTAATAATTATGCATAATTCTTTGCTCTTGAAGAAGGTCTAACTCTTGTTGTTCTGTTAAAGTGTTTCCCTCTTCAAATTGGAAGCGATTCAGCCCTGCTCGTTAGTGCCACATATCGTTTACAAGCCATTGTTTGGCATTCTCGTCCACTGGACTTTATTTTCGTTAGTACTTCATGATTTGTCACTAGTGCCATGTTCCAGGATAGTAAAGAAATGAGCTATAACCTTTTTCATTTTAAAATATTATTAAAAAAGGGGTAGGGGACCTTACATAACCCAGGTCGAGCAGGTGGGGGTGGTCTTATTAGAGACGGTAACGGTGCCTTTATTGCAGCGTTTTCAATACCTTTTGGAATCGCTTCTAATAATTAGTCAAGTCGAGCAGGATGCATTGTTGCATCTTCCTCGGTCCAACAACTATACGTGAATTTTTCTTATTTTTATTTTTTTGGGTTAGTTATTTTTTTGAACAATTGTTTCATGCAGACTGGACAACATTTGTACAATATGAGGTTGAGAGGCATAAAGCATCCATCTAAAGTTGGATGCAAATAGGTGACCCATCTAAAAACAATTGTAACTAACGGTCCAAATGTTTTCTTAATATAATTATTATTTTAGTTTTCATTAATTTTTTTTATTTTTCATGTTCATGATCGTATTTTTTTGATGAGTTAGTGGGGAGAGGGCCCCTACCCTGGTAGGAATTGAGCATAGGATCTAGCATTGCAAATCATCAAGCGCTAACCAAAGCCCACGCTCTTTTCTGAAGTGGTAAGTCAGTGGGGATTTGGGCCTCTACCTTTTGGTGAGAATGGAGTTAAAGACCTCACCATGAGGCCTGACAATACTACCTAGAGAACCTGGGTTTTTCACAGGTCCAAATGCATCTCGAGTTGGTGACCCAGGTTCAGCAGGAAAGACCCCCTCAAAATAATCACACGCGATGCGTACGGATAGGTACCAACGATAAGGGAATTTTAACACGGTAAGTGAAGTGTGAGATGTTCACCTTACCGCTTGGATTCGTGGGATGCGTCAAGGTAAAAGCTACCCTCTTATATATTTGGAGAAAGCCTTCCAAGCTTCCGCAGTTTGATTTGAGTTCAACTCCCTCTCCTTTCCTTGCTCAGCTTGTTTTAAATTCCTGTATGGTTAGCTTTCAGGTGTCGTCTTAATTAGGCTTCATGGGATAGAGACAATAAAAAGAAAATGAATTAAAAGAGGATGGAAAAATAAATGAATTAGTCTTAGAAATGCAAAAGATAAACTGACGGAAACAGACAGCCTTCCGATGTCACCTCACCCAAGAAGTGTTACCAGTGAATGGAGAAAGGTACTCAACTTGTGATTGAAGTACCCTGGAGGATTCAAGAGAACGGATTCCGTGGGTTAAACCATCGCGAATCATTTTTGAAGAGTCCCCTTATGCGATATGCATGATAACAATAATGAATTATGAAGTCTAAGAAAGGGTATATACAAAGATGGTGATAAGTAATGTGCATTCTTTGAAGATAACCATGATCCTTAAAGATGCTAGAAATCAAAGCAAAATGAATGAAATCATGCGATAAAAGGATAATGTAAGATTTCTAAGTAGAACATGAGAGAATGAAAACTTTTATAGTAAAAAACTATTCTAAAAGAGATGAAGAAGAATTAAATTTCTTAAAGAAAGAAGAATGAGTGAAAAAACAAGAGAAGAAAGAATAAGAAAATAAAGAGAGAGAGCAAGTTAAAAGATGAGGGAAGGAGAAATAAGAGTGTAAAAAAGATCAAATAGGGAGAGAGATAGAGAGAATTAGAGCTAGGCCTAATGTGGGCACGATAGAGAGAGACGAGAGAGAAACTTAAAAAAAGAGAGAGAGATAGAGAGAATTAGAGCTCGGCCTACTGTGGGTGCGATAGAGAGAGACGAGAGAGAAACCTAAGAAAAGAGAGAGAGAGAGAGAGAGAGAGAGAGAGACTTAAGAAAAGAGATAGAGAATCTTATGTGAGAGAGAAAGAGAATATAAGAGAAGATAAGCATGATCCTTAAAGATGCTTTAAATCAAAGTAAAATGAATGCAATCATGCGATAGAAGGATAATGTAAGATTTCTAAGTAGAACATGAGAGAATAAAAAATTTTATAGTAAACAACTATTCTAAAAGAGATGAAGAAGAATTCAATTTCTTTAAAAAGGAAGAAGAATGAGTGAAGAAACAAGTAAGAGAAGAAATAATAAGAAAATAAAGAGAGAGCAGGTTAAAAGATGAGGGAAGGAGAAATAAGAGTGTAAGAAAGATCAAATAGGAAGAGAGATAGAGAAATAGAGTTGGGCCCTGCAATCTAGATTGTGGGCCCGATAGAAAGAGACTTGAGAAAAGAGAGAGAGAGAGAGAGAGAGAGAGAGAATCTTATGTGAGAGAAAGAGAGTTTAAGAGAAGATGAAGGTTGAGAGGGGTAAAGAAATAAAGAGATAAGAAGAAGAATGAGTAAGAGAGAATGAGAGCCAGCCCCGCAGTCTAGACTGCTGGCTCAATAGGGAGAGATGAGAGAGAGAGACTTAAGAAGATAAATATATATATATATATATATATATATATAAGAGAAAGAGAGTTTAAGAGATTTCATGAGAGAGAGTGAAATTCGTGAGAGAGAGATAGAGATGAGAAAGAGAGTTAGATACGTGAAAGAGAGAGAGAGAAATAGATGATCGAGAGAAAAAAAGAGTCTTATGGGAAGAGAGAGAGTGAGAGGGATAAGTGGCTGGGGCTGCAGCCCGCAGCCTAACCTGCAGGCCCATGAGAGTGAGAGAGAGGGTAAGAAAGAGAGAAGAAGAAGGGAAGAAGTGGTTGGGCCCGCAGCCTAGACTGCCAGCCCGTGAGAGTGAGAGAGAGAGAAGAAAAGGGGGAGAAGTGGCTGGGTCCCCAGCTAGACCATGGATCCATGAGGATGAGAGAGAGAGAGAGTTAAAAAAAGAGAGTAAAGAATAAGGGGAGAAGGAGTTGGGCCCACAGCCTCGTGAGATTAAGAGAGAATGAGAAAGAGAGAAGATAGAGAGAAGGAGAATTGGGCCCACAGCCTCGTGAGGCTAAGAGAGAAAAGAAGTAGAAGGGAGAGAGAGAAAAGGAGTTTGAGAGTGATAGAGAGATGGAGAGAGTTGGGTGAAAGAGAGGGGAGAAAGATAGACGTGAAAGAGTGGGGGAGAAAGATAGACGTGAAAGAGAGAGAGAGAGAGAAAGAAATGACCGAGAGAGAGAGAGCTTTATGGAAGGAGAGAGAGTTGGAGATATTTATGGGGGAGAGGGAGAGATAGATACAAGAGAGGGTGAGTTTTAGTGAGAGAGATAAAGAAAGAGATAGAGAAGGAGTAAAGAGAGAGAGAGAGATGGGTTGCATAAAGAGAGAGATATAGAGTTGACCAAGAGAGAGAGTAAGAGAGAAAGAAGAGGGGAGAAGTGGTTGGGCCCGCAGCCTAGACCGCGGGCCTGTGAGCATGAAAGAGAGAGTAAGATAGAAAAAAAGAGGGGGAGAAGTGGTTAGACCTGCAGCCTAGACTACGGGCCCATGAAGGTGAGAGAGTGGGTAAGAGGGAGAAGAGGAGAAGAAGAAGTGGCTGGGCCCACAGCCTAGACTGCGGATCGGTGAGGGTGAGAGAGAGAGTAAGCGAGAGAGAAGAAGAGGTGAGAAGTTGTTGAGCCTACAGCCTACCCTGCGAGCTCGTGAGGGTGAGAGAGAGGGTAAGAAAGAGTGAAGAAGTAGGGGAGAAGTAGTTGGGTCCTCAACCTAGACTGTGGGCCCGTGAGGGTGAGAGAGAGTAAGCGAGGGAGAAGAAGAGAGGGAGTAGTGGCTGGGCCCGCAGCCTAATGTGCAAGCCCGTGAGGGTGAGAAAGAGGGTAATAAAGAGAGAAAAAGAAGGGGAGAAGTGGTTGGGCCCGCAGTTTAGGTTGAGGGCCCGTGAGGGTGAAAGAGAAAGTAAGAGAGAGAGAAGAAGAGGGGGAGAAGTGGCTGGGCCCACAACCTAGACCGCTAGCCCTTGAGGTTGAGAGAGTGGGTAAGAGAGAGAAGAAGAAGGGAGAAGTGGTTGGGCCCGACGCTTAGGCTGTGGGCCAGTGACGGAGAGAGAGAGTAAGAGAGAACATTCATGAGAGAGGGAAAGTGAGATGATCGGGAGAGAGAGAGTAAAAGAGAGAATAAGAGGGGAGAAGTGGCTGGGCCCGCTGCCTAGCCTGTGGGCCTATGAGGGTGAGAGAGAGGGTAAGAAAGAGAGAAGTGATTGCGCCCGCATCCTAGCCTGTGAAGGTGAGAGAGAGGGTAAGAAAGAGAGAAGAAGAAGGGAGAAGTGGTAGGACTTGCAGCCTAGACTGTGGGCCTATGATGCTGAGAGAGAGAGAGTAAAAGAGAGAGAAGATGAGGGGAGAAGTGGTTGGGCCCACAGCCTAGACTGTGGGCCCGTGAGGGAAAGAGAGTGGGTCAAAGAGAGAAGAAGAAGGGGAGAAGTGCCTGGGCCCACAACCTAGACTATGGGCCAGTGAGGGTGAGAGAGAGAAAGTAAGATGATCGAGAGAGAGAGAAAGAGAGAGATGAAGAGGGGAGAAGTGGTTGGGTTCGCAACCTAACTTACGGGCCCGTGAGGGTGAGAGAGAGGGTAAGAAAGAGAGAAGAAGAAGAGGAGAAGTGGCTGGGCCACAACCTAGACTGCGGGCCAGTGAGGGTGAGAGAGAGGGTAAGAAAGAGAGAATAAGGGGAGAATTGTCTAGGCCCACAGCTTCGACTGTGGGCTCGTGAGGGTGAGAGAGTGAGTAAGAGAGAGAAGAAGAAGGGGAGAAGTGACTGGGCCCGCAGCCTAGACTACGGGCCCGTGAGGATGAGAGAGAGAAGAAGTGGCTAGGCCCGCAGCCTAGACCGTGTGCTCGTGAGGGTGAGAGAGTGGGTAAGAGAGAGAAGAAGAAGGGGAAAAGTGGTTGGGCTCGCAGTCTAGACTTCGAGCCCATGAGGGTGAGAGAGAGAGTAAGAGAGAACATTCGTGAGAGGAAAAATGAGATGACCAAGAGAGAGAAGTTGGGAGAAGTGGCTGGGCCCACAACCTAGCCAGTTGAGAGAGAAGGTAAGAAAGTGAGAAGAAGAAAGGGACAAGTGGCTAGGCCCACAGGCTAGACTGCGAGCCCATGTGGGTGAGAGAGAGAGTAGGAGAGAGAAGAAGACGGGGAGAAGTGACTGGGTCTGCGGACCCATGAGGGTGAGAGAGTGGGTAAGTGAGAGAAGGATAAGGGGAGAAGTGGCTGGGCCGGCAGCCTAGACTGTGGGCCCGTGTAGCTGAGATAGAGAATAAGAGAGAACATTCTTGAGAGAGGGAAAATGAGAGAAGACCGAGGGGGAGAGAGAGTAGAGAGTGAGAAAGAGAAAGAGAATTGGACCCACTTTCTAGGCTGCGGGCCCAAGAGGGGAACAGAGAGAAAGAGAAAGAAGAACCGTGCACCTAGGTGGGCTTGAGTCCTTGGCTTGGCTTGGTGTACACCCTTTGGTGGGCTAAGTGAGATGATGAGCTTGGAACTCCAAGGGGATTTCTCTCTCTAAAAAAATTCTCTCTTAAAGAATAAAGCCAAAAATTCAAGTCTCATTCCAATATTTCTTAATTTTTCCAAGCCCCCTCATGCAATGAGGTTGCATCTGTTTATAGGCAACCACCAAAACATGAGTGGAGGCTCAAAAGTGGAATAAATTTACTAAAAATGCCATTTTTTCTTGAATTGAATTGTTATTAAAAAATAACCAAAATACCCTTTTCCACAATTCAAGAAATGACAAATTGGTCCCCTTTGAAGAAGGCCTAAGCCATGGACACCATCAGAGGGCAATTTGGGGGACTGTTCGATGGCCGTTCGTTTGATCTATCACAGTAGAAATGATACTTGAATTATTGTGGTCGTTTTGATGTCCATTTCGACGACAATAAAAATTATTGTGGTCGTATGATCTATCAAAAATCGTACTTTTTGACGGCAATAAAAATTTCGGCCACTTTCAAGAACATGAAAACTTTTGAGTCTTCATGTAGACCAATCCATCGTGTTTTCAGCAAATTTCTTTCTCACAACTTGGATAGGATAGCATCACGGTCATTTGTGACAAAAATCATCAAAATTGATGGTCATTTGAACTTGTTCCCAGTTTGAAAAGTCACCGAAAAATAGGATTCCAGGAATCAGAAATTGTGCCATTTTCATCTTAAAATTGTACTCAATCCGAATATTTTTGTCACTTGAATTTTATCTCATATTGTTTTTCTACATTCCACGATCACAATGCATCTATTTCCATGATGATCCGATCTCGAGATCTCAAAATATACCAACTTGATCAAACACCATTTTCTCTTTTCAAACCATTCAATTTCGAGCCAAATTTCTCTCCGTGAATTCTTTTCATCCGCTCATCATCTCGAGGAAAATTTTATATCAAAATGTGCGCGTCGCAGAGACGAACCTTGCCCTAAAATTTGGGCTCAATCGGGTCCAGGATGAAGGAGATATGGTCATGCCAAAATGAATCATGAGCTCAAAAGTAACGGTTTCTGTAAATGGAAACTAGTTCCCTGCAGCGTCACCAGAATGGTGTGCTACCCTTTTTGGGTAAGTTGGACATAGGGGCTCTAGAAGTGTCCAAATGGGATAAAAATTGGTATACAGGGGTTTTCAAACCTTCTAAATCCAATGGTGGTAGTCTGGTATTCATTTGAGGTTTAAAAATTAGGGCTCTAGTTATGAGGTATTTTTCAGGGCGATAGGAGCTGAATTTTAGATTCGGATCTCAATCAAACATGTCTTAAACTTGTCAGATCCGGCCAAAATTTGATGAGGATCCTTAATGTACCCTAAGCCATAATCCTACAAATTTTGAAGTCATTCTGCCATTTTTCAAAAGAAAGAAAATGACTTTATTTGATTAGTGCTTCCGTAGTCCTCAGGCATTTTTGGTACCGGTGGGACCAGATCATGACTGACTCCTTCCTTATTCGTGCTTGGGGCTAAGTCAGTAAAAAATACCCTATAACAACTTGCCTCGTCGAATGTTGCTCTTCGAGAGGAGCGAGAAGGGTAACATTCGAAACAAAACTTGCATGAGTTCATCTTTCGAATCCTCACAAAGATGAGTTTTTTATTTTCCCGATCATCGGCACCAACATAAACTTAGGGTAGAGAATCATGTCAGGCTGCTTCTTGGAGGGGTGATTGAGGTCGCTTTTTAACGATAGAGAGCCCTTCATGGACTTGATCCTAGTTTAGCTAAAACTTTTTCATGGGAAGGGCTAGTCTGCTTTTCACAAAGTACCTTCCAATTTTTCAGTCTACTAGTGAGTGCCTTTGAAGGACTTGCTCCCACATCAGAAGAAACCTTTTATTGCAACAACTGATGGCCCTTCATAGACTTGATCTCAGTGTCACTCGGATCTTTTAGAGGAATGGAGGGAGAAAGATAAATAGAGGGGGGAGAAAAGAATGGAGCAGTAGAGAGGAAAGATAGTGAAGGCTAGTTTGGTTTTCACCTAATCCTTCAAAAATAATTGGAGGAGAGAAGAGAAGAGATGGTGAGTGAAGGCTAGTTTGGGTTTCACCTAATCCTTCAGGGAGAAGAGAGAGTGAGTGAAGGCTAATTTGATTTCACCTAGTTCTTCAGGTAGAAGAGAGAAGGAGTGAAGGCTAGTTTGGTTTCACCTAGTCCTTCAGAAGAGAGAGTGAGTGAATGCTAGTTTGGTTTTCACCTCGTCCTTCAGGGAGAAGAGAGAGTGAGTGAAGGCTAATTTGATTTTCAGCTAGTCCTTCAGGGAGAAGAGAGAACGAGTGAAGACTAGTTTGGTTTTCACCTAGTCCTTTAAGGAGAAGAGAGAGAGAGTGAGTGAAGGCTAGTTTGGATTTCACCTAGTTTTTTAGGGAAAAGAGTGAGTAAATATCTAGTCCTTTAGGGAGTAGAGAGAGTGAGTGAAGGCTAGTTTGGGTTCCACCTAGTCCTTCAAGTTTCTAGTCTGTTGGTGAGTGCCATTTAAGGGCTCGCTCCCACATCAGAAGACGTTTTTTATTGCAATCACTGAGGACCCTTCATGGACTTGATCCCAATGATGCTTTGATCTTTCTACGATCATTGAGGGCCCTTCATGGACTTGATCCCAATGTCGTATCAATCTTTTTGTGATTATTGAGGGCCCTTCATGGACTTGATCCCAATGTCGTGTTGATCTTTTTGCTATCATTGAGGGTCATTCATGGACTAGATCCCAATGTCGTAGTAACCTTTCTAAAGAGTATGGTGGTGGGTGCCTTGCTTAAGAACTTTTTCCCAACCTACCATTGCTCTTGGTTTTGACCAATTTGTGGGTGCCTTGCTTAAGGGCTTTCTCCCGACCCAAAGGGTGTGACTGGTTCCAATAATCAAGGGCCCTTTATGGACTTAATCTCAATCTTATCAGAATCCATTTCTGACAGTCGAGGGCCTTACTTAAAGGTTTCTTTCCCAATCGGTCGGCTTTTGAGAAGGGCTAGTTTGACTTTCATTTTATACCTTCGAATCTCTTAGTCTACTGGTGAGTGTCGTTTAAGGCTTGCTCTCACATCAGTAGTGGTTTTGAGAAGTGGTTGACTGTGGTTGACGACTTGAGTCGACGACTCTTTGAGTGAGAGCTTACTTGATTTTGCCCTCTTGAAGATCTTCAAAGGCCACAAAGTTGCTTACTCAAACCATCAAGAGGTCTCTTCTTGGTTTCAATGATAGGGCACCTTTGACAGGTGTGTATTCCCAAATCATTGAATTTCAAACTAGTCTTGTTCGAGTTTAAGCGACCTTTGAAAGCAGGTGCTACATCAACTTGCTTATTTGACTCAAGCGCATTTTCCTGTTTTCACTTGAACCTGGATAAAAGCAGTGTCGTAGAACAGTTTTCTCTGACTTTCTTTCTTTATTTGGATCTTTTACCCATGACTTCGTGCTCAGGTCTGCCGGAAATGCTCATTGTTTTACTAATGATGATCCTCGTTGGATGTTCATCATGCTTGGTTTCCTTTATTCTTTGCACTCTTTTGCCTATGACTTTAATGGTCACGTCTGTCTCGTATCCCCCTATCACATTTACATGCACAGTGAATAATAAAAGTTGTCCTTGGACCATGATAGAAGAATGAATCATGGTCAAGGGATGCATGGGACTCCTTGGGGATGATGGGTAGAAACAAGGCATACGGCTTACTGGGAGTCATGAGGTGGCTGTCGTAGAACTTCTTGAGGATTTTGGCTTTTCAAAGCAACTTGATATAGATCAACATAGAATTTTAATGGGACCTATGGATTTTTGGTTTTTGGGGTTTCATGGTTCAAGAAATTGGATTTTGGATTTTTGGATTCCATGAGTTTTTGGGTTTTTGGGATTTCTTTGGATTTTGAAGTTTCATGAATTTTTGGGTTTCATGGATTCAAGAAGTTGGATTTTGGATATTTGGGATTTTTGGATTCCATGAATTTTGGTTTCATAAGTTTTCAAGAATTGGGATTTTTGGAGTCCATGAATTTTGGTTTCATGGGTTCAATGACTGTTTTTGGGTTTACAAAAAGGGTCCAAGATGAGCCTTAAAATTAGGCTTAGTGTGTGCGTGTGTGTGAGGAAGATAGGAGATTAAAGAAAGAGAATAAGATAGGATTAGATGAGAGAGGGGCAAGCGAGAATTGTGTCTGTGAGCGTTCTGAGCAGATAAAGGCTGCGATATGTGAGGCTGTCGACAATCTTTTAGAAAAGCCTATTTTCTTTCTTCTTTTCCTCATTCTTCATGCTCAAGCAACTCGGGGTACAGCCTCCAACTTGTAATCTCGCCACCATGGAATGGATGAACATTTTTCTTTTATCTTTCTTGTATTTGGGCGTGCCATACCTTTTTACCTCTTCAACTTGGTTGGAGAGGCATCGGAACTATTTTCTTGGTATCCGGGAACTTAATACTATTTCGGGTTTTCATTCAAACCTTTTTTTTTTTCTTTTCTTTTAATTTTTTTTTTTCTTTTTAATTTTTTCTTCACAATGCCCTCGTGGGTTTTCATTGTGCGTGTGTTTTTTTTTTCTTTTTTCACTGTTTTGCCCATGATGCCCTTGTGGGTTTTTGCCATGGTTGTGATTTTTTTTTTTCACTTTTTTGCCCATAGTGCCCTTACGGGTTTTCGTCATGACTGTGATTTTTTTTTCACTTTTTGCCCATAGCACTCTTTTGGGTTTTCGCCATGACTGTGATTTTTTTTTTTTTTTGTTTATGATGGTGCCTTTAAGGTCTTGCTGCCGAGATCGTTTTGGATGATTTATGAGCAGCATTTTTTCAAATACCACCCCTTGATAGGTGGCATAGCCTCTTCTCTTTTTGCTAGCACATATGCCCCATTAGGGAAGGCTTTCTTGATGGCCCTTCCTATTTTGGCTCAAAAAATTTTTTGGGTCGACCATGGATTTACGATAGGCCGCCTTACTCCCAAGACCAATTCACCACAAGAGAAAGATCGTATCCTTATTGACCTATCAAAAGCTCTTTATATCCAATTTAGGTACATCTCCATACTTTTGTTGTGCTTGCATCTTATTTTCATCCAAAGCACTCAGCTCTTGATAGCGAAGCGCTATTCTCTCATCTTTCGTCATCCCACGATGTATGGCCAGTCGGAGTGAAGATAATTAGATCTCCGATGGTAGTACTGCCTCTCCTCCGTATACCAAGGGAATATGGTGTAGTACCAATGGGACCGTGCCCAATAATACGATAAGCCCATAATGTTTCAGGGAGTTTTTCGTGTCATTCTTCTTTGTTTTGGATACAACGGAGTGTAACATATAGCCTTGTTAAAAGCTTCAGCTTGACCATTTGCACGAGGATGATACATGGGCGAACACTTCCATTCAAAGCCTAATTGCCCGGTCATGCGATCTATATGAGAACTGCGAAATTCCAAGCCATTATCTAAAGTAATCCGGTTAGGTACTCCGAATCTGTAGATAATATGAAGGGGAGAAGTGGTTGGGCCCACAACCTAGACTGCAGGCCCGTGAGGGTGAGAGAGAGTGAGTAAGAGAGAACATTCATGAAAAAGAGGAAAAATGAGAGAAGACCGGGGGAGAGAAAGTGAAGATTGAGAAAGAGAGAGAGTTAAGAAAGATAAAGCAAATTGGACTCGCAGTCTAAACCATAGGCCCGAGAGGGGAAGAGAGAGAAATAAAGAGAGAGAAAGAGAAAGAATAAGAGGAAGAAAATAAGAGAGAGAAAATAAATTGGGTACCTAGGTGGGCTCGAGACCTTGGCATGGCTCGGTGTGGACCCTTTGTTGGGCTGGAACTCCAAGGGGCATTTCTCTCTCCAAAAAATATTCTCCATCTTAAAGAATAAAGCCAAATATTGAAGTTCATTCCAATATTTCTTAATTTTTCCAAGCCTTACCAAAACATGGGTGGATGCTACTAAATTTACTAAAAATCCATTTTTCTTTAATTAAAATGTAATTTCGTATTTGTAAAAAATGACCAAAATACCCATTCCCACAATGGAAGAAAGGACTATTTGGTCCCCTTTAAAGAAGACCTCAGCCATGGACACCATCCGGGGGCAATTTGGGGGCTTTTCAGTGGCCGTTCGGACGATCCATCGCCATAGAAATGCCAGAGAGAGATTTCAATATTATTATAAGAAAGGTAATATATGTTACACGATTCTGTTTTGCATGCCTGCCAGGCCAAATCCAAATAACTATTCATGGTTTCAAAATAGACCAGGGCAAATAGCTCATGATAGCTAATTGAGATTTTCTACTTAGTTCTTTGAGGTGTTTTGATATTAGGTGCTGAGGAATGTTAGGGTTTTGATCTTTCTTGATCAAAATCATAATATAATACATTTTTGTTTATATGGATGAATTATAGAGGATCTCTGGCAATCCACCTTCTTAGCATCGCAAGGCACGCCTTATGCTTGTATTGAGGTGTTGTATGAGAGAAAAATCAATATGTGATAAAAAAAAATATGCATGATTAGGATTAGGAAATAAATTGCTTGGTTCAAAATAAGAAAGACTGCTTTGGGATCGGATTTAGTATTAGATAATGTTTATTTAAGTGCGTTTTCATATATAAGAAGACTTACTGGATATGAGTTGTATATTTTGTTGAATTATTAGGCAAGAGATGGAACCCTCTCCCAGGATTACTGGCAACGTCGTGAGACTGAGGAATGAGACTAAGGATCATAGAGTGAAGGGTTTCCCAGAACAATAATAACTCTTTGTGTGTTACATCTCCATGGCCATAAAATGCTTAGTTATAGAGGATGGAGCAGGTTGTTCTCCAACGTTCGGCTTTCTCCTTAAAACTCCAAGAAACGTGGCCCTGTAATCCTGGGATGTGGGTGGTTATTTTCTGCCCGTTAAATAACGACACTTTATCTCTCTAAGAAGGGCCTTTATTTAGTGATAAACATAATATTTATGATAAAGATTAAAGAAAGAAAAAATGGCAAGTATGAGGGCCCCATTGCCACCTATACGTACCAACATCTCCCACATGGCCATGAGGGCTAGATATAATGATATAATACTACTTAATGAGCATATCCTTGTTATGAGGCTTTTCACTCTAGTGCGATTATACATCTCATAACAAAAAAATATATGAAGTCCTGTCATGGGTTTTTCACACTAATGCAGGTTTTCGTCTCATGACCAAGACATCAAAGAAAAATATCCCATTTGGGAATTCCTGACTTAAATATTTTTAAGTCCCATCAAAGCTACATGCTTTGATAATATTTCTGCACTCAATTACTGTGGGGACCACTCGCGACTAGGGCCTTCAAGTCCTGTGGGGGATGCTTTTCATAACCAGGGACTTGCCGCCCCTCATCCCATTCGAAGATGGAACTAAGATTATTGAAGACACTCCCAGTCATCATCTTCATTGCAAGAAATTCTGACGAGACCTCATCAGCTGCTATCTCATGCGAAAGCCCTAAAGCTCACCAGTTAGAGGGATAATCTAAGACAAATGTCGCATCAGAAGTTGGAGCATTTGCCAATCTCCTTTGCTTGGTATCCTGACACAAGTTACCGTTTTTCCCTTTCCAAGGGTGATCTTTATCGATTCTCCACTAGTTTACATAGGCCTTGGTCGTTCGAACCCTCCTGCCAAAGTGAGTTAATACATATATGCTGGTTTCTGTCATCTTTAGACACATAGACCAAGTGGTCTGTTTATGCTCTGGCAGCCAGCACTAGTGGAAAGTTTCAAACTCTTGTGTCTTCCCCTTTTTCACCTTGTTTCGGCGCTTTTCGAAAAACACCAAGAAGGGGCAACCTTGATCAAGCCCTTGCTGACGGGCAAAGTGGTGGGGTAAATACCCCTCTAACATAGCACTGTGTGGAGTCCAATAAGGTAGAACGCCCCCTTTGATGCTTAGGATGAACATAAGCTCCTTAATGGTGGTTGGAGCACCATCTAGCTCCTTCCCTAACTTATCAATGAAAGCACAGTCGGTAAAGCTCCCGACCAAGAAGGGGACTCGCTTCATGTTCAAAGAGTCATTCCCAAATAAACCCCGAGCTTCCCTTGGGGTATGAAAGATTGCCCTCTGGTTGGCAATCCTCATCAAGAAGGGTCACAGTTTATCTCCTAAGCAGACATAGGTGTCCGGGAAATAGACCCCTAGCCACCCATACACTTAATTGACGGGGAATGGAGCTTTAAAATCCTCGAGAAATGCCTCTCCTCCTACAATGCCATTCCCTCCCACTTTTCCCCTGTAGGCCTTTCCACAGGAGATGGCCCCTAAGCCATGGTAAATGTTACACAAGACTAGCAGCAAGGGCATACTCATGCCCTTTGACCATATCGCATGCCACATATAGTACGCTTGGAAGAATGTCATCCCCCAGCGAAGGAGTAAGAATTTGCACAAAAATAAGGCCAAATAAACTGCCAAGAAGACACGGTCATCGCCAGTCTCAGGTTGATATACAGGAAGCGTCTCCTTTGCAACGGCCTTCCCTTTCCCCTTCGGAGTGCCCTGACCACCCTCGGGATAATCCCCACAAAATAATTTCACCCATTCCGTGAAGGTGACCCTGCCGTTGCTAGACCGGATGGAAATCGACTGGTAGGCCTCGATGATCTTTTTAAGATTAGCAGGCGGCTCTTCATCCCCTAAGTTAGCGCCACTGAAGATGACCGAGTTGGGGGGCATCGTCATACATAGCCGCGATCATCGAGAGACCTCAAATAAAATGAAGATCTAATCAAGAGATTCATGCTTCCTCATGACCAAGAAGCCAGGTATTGCTAACATGGCTTCATGTCTCCATTAATACCTTTACTGTATTGGAGAAATGCTCATAGTAGCTACTCGAACACTGGACCGCAGCTAATAGTGAAGCACGTTCAAGAGTGCTTTTGTACAACGCCAATACCTTGATAGTTCAGGAAGAGTATCCCTTCAGGTATTAGCGCTCCCCCTGAATCCGGAGGCCTTTTGCTGACCACATTAGTAATCCATTTACTTATACCTTTTGTTTCCCTAAGGTAGGCAAGTTCTCCCCGGAAGCTATGTTCCTACGCATGCAATGAAGAAATGTCATCCCTCCTTCAGTACTGATGTTGCCGTCATTGCCCTCGCGTACTTCGAAACAAATGGGGTCAGTAATGAAAGTGACATTGAGGGGCCACTCTAGTTCGCATACTGGTTGGGTTAGCCAAATGGGCTCACCCCTTGGTAAAACCTCGCCTGTGAAATCACAAGTGCCGATTTCTCCCTCTCTCATAAACTTCTTCCCATCAAGAATTTCGTAAGAAGAACCAGCAGTTATCAAGGGCTTAGTGGTTTACTCCCAAAAGTTGCTGAGACACTGGATTAGTGCTAGCTGAGGTTTCCAACACTTAGCGTCGATCATTGTTTGAACTTATTTTTCATCACCTTCGTCCCTGGTAGGAAGCAGGTCAATAAAGCCTACAAAACAATGGAAAATTCTCGAAAGTCTCATAATGGCCCCAGAATTGCTCAATGATCATCATCAGCACTTCAAAAGATCACCTGCTAAGTTTCATCACAAGCAGACTTGTCTAAGGCAATGAACACAAAGAAACAGTTTTCGAAAAATTGGCCTCTAGCACACTGAAACGGACCCTACAACTGAAGTTACATTTTCGGTGTCTCAAATCACTATGGACCAAGTTTCGACTACATCAGATACTCTAGAAAAAAGATATGACAAAATCATTGAAACAGGAGAGGCTGCACACTATTCCCATATGGCCTCACTGCACCAAAACACCACTCAAGGTAGTTGTTTTTACAGTCATGGCCAATCACTTTCGGAGCCCATAAATCACTCATTCCAAGTCGGATCGCTCATAAATTTGGTGAGAGCATTTTTCTCATCAAGACAAACAATTTCATATGTGACATGCCTCGAGACGGTATCCGAGCAGGAAGAAAAGCTAGAGAGAAGTTGTCGATCCGTGAAGAAGTTGCAGAAAATTCAGCATCGACATGCCTCGCATGATGAACCAAATCACGACGCTCACACAACGGATCGACGTAAAACCAGTTATATTTTGTGCATAAGGTTTAGGAATATCATTGGACCTAATGATGTACATGATGTACGGTCAAATTTCATGCACGAAGCCGATGAAGTTGTTGAAATTCCTATCGCCAGATTTCAGATTCTGGCAAAAACTCAAAAGTTGTAAAATCTTCGTTCAGGCTCCAAATCACGTTTCGATTGTTGCCACACAATCATAATGACATGCTCAGTGAGCTAAAATGAAGAAATCACAGCAAAACATTAAAGAAAGGCCGCACTATCGATCCGAAGTTTTCAAGATTCAAATAAATTTCAAGTCTCGTGATCAGGACTCAAAAACATGATTGATGGCACGAAGTTGGTATCAAAACAATCGCCATGTCTAGCCCTACAAGAAAACAATAATCTTTCAATCAAACAGGCATCATAACAACTCCGGTTCATCCATGAAAGATCATGCAAGTTCTCGGGCAGCCACATGAACTGTTATGAAATTCTACACATTGTTAGGCAGGGGCAAACAATCATTTTGCACCCATTTTTAGAATTTCTTTTAATTCATTTAAATCTTAATTTTCAGTAATTAAGTCTAATTTTCAGCAATTAAGTCTAATTTTGATCAATCCACCCATGTTTGGATGCAACTCTATATAAATAAGCACTGCCTCTTTATAAAAAAACACGTCGACCCCCACAAAGAACCTCGACCTTTAGTTGATTTTTAAGAAGATTGAATAGAAATTTTGATTCCAAGCTTGAGCTTGTGAGTACGTCTTGAAGAGACAGAGAGGATAGAGAAGAAAAGGGTCGGTACCCTTCAGGCATATAACTCTCTCCTCCCCTCTATCTTTCTCTCTCTTATTTCTCTCTCTTATGTCTCTCTTCTCTCTCTTTCTTCTCTCTGTCCTTCTCTCTCCTCTTCTCTCTCTCTTTCTCTCTCTCTTCTTTTTCTTTCTTCTTTCTTTATCTCTCCTTCCTTTTCTCTTTTTTTCTCTCTCTTTTTTCTCTCTCTTATCTCTTTCTCTCTCTTCTTCCCCCTCTTCATCTACCAGTCGGTGAGACCTAGCACCGATTAGTTTTATCTCCATTCCTTTATCAGTCGGTGAGACCTAGCGCCAGTTGGTCCTCTCACTCTTCGTCTATCAATCGGCAAGACCTAACGCTGGTTGGTTTTCTTTCTATTCCTCTGTCAGTCAGTGAGATCTAACGCCGGTTGGTTTTCTCCCTCTCCGTCTATCAGTCGGCAAGACCTAGTTCCAGTTGGTTTTCTCTCTCTTCCTTTGTCAGAGCACTGGTTGGTCTTCTCCCTCTTCCTCTGTCGATAGGCGAGATCTAACACCGGTTGGTCTTCTCTCTCTTCATCTATTAGTTGGTGAGACTTCGCACCTGTTAGTTTCCTTTATCTTCGTCTACTAGTTGACGAGACCTAGCACCGATTGGTTTTCTCTCTCTTCTTTTATCGGTCAACGAGGCCTAATGGCGGTTGTCTTTTCTTTCTCTTCCAGTCGGTTGCTCTACTTTGTCTCTTCTCATGTCAAATGGCAAGACTAAGTGCCAATTGGTTCCCTTCTTCTCTTCTCATCTGACACAGTCGATGAAGCCTAGTGCCGACTGCTTCCTCTCTCTCCCATCTCCTAAAACAGTCGACGATGTCTAGCGTCGAATGCATCTCCTCTTCTTTCTTCTCTCTTCTTCTGCCTATCTCCTTTTTCTTATTAATAACTCCTCTACTGCTCTCTCATTCGACAAAGACGGATTGAAGTTAGCATCCGTAATGTTGTTGCGATGGGTTCGCTTGGCTTGCTTTACTGCCACGACAAACTGACCATTGTGCCTAGCTAGTCGATATCGGCAATAACGTCTAGTAGCGATCTCGTGAGCCGATCTCAGTTACCGAGCTCGTTTTGCCACCACGTTATGCCAAATATCCACCAGCCTAATCACTTCCCTGACCTTCTCGCTTGGTCGAATCCTTCTCTCCCCCTATCTTTCTTTCTTCTTTTTGAATACGCATGCTTGCATACGTTCATAAAAGAGGAAAAGGGTGAGGCCCGACCCACCTGTCCCATAACCTTTCTCATATATGCGTGTGATTGCAGAAAGTATAAAATAAGAAGAATACGAGCCAAGGGAGGCGATTCCGAACTAGTTTCATTACTGGGGGACTTTCGTCATGATTTAACAGGGTGCCCACGTGAGTCAGCCCGAGTAAGTCTCGAACCCACCTTTTAAATTCTTTTATCACTAGGTGGTAACACCTGCCCCCGTTTTCTAATGAGGTTCTCGAGAGAGCAATCTCATGAACGTCCCGAGTCTTCCTCAAAACCCGAGGCGTGAGCCGTCCAATCCCCCACGGATCCGGAGGGCGAGATCGAGGTACCTAACCAGCTTGGTGACTCCACTAGGGACTTACTACCCCTTAGTCGGATCGTTCTTGTTTGGCCAATTTCTTCTTTATCTGCTTTCATCATCTTTTCACATTCACTTACGGCTGCTGGGTTCCGTAACCCATTCATCTGGATAGGGGGATTTTCTTATTCCCTTATTCGAGAGTGTCCTTAGGGAACAAGGTCCTTCGACTTTGTTCCCGACCATCCTCATGAGCAAAGACCCCGTGTCTAGCTCCTAGGTCTTAACCTGGACTAGCGTAAGAAGGGACTTGAAGGTCCCTCACTCCCCATCTCTTTGCTCTGGTGGAAAATCCACCAAGGCACCTTGCATGGACGACACTTATGTTGCCCCACACAACATGCACCTAGCCATCGACAAGTCACTTACCGGTCATGTTTCTGAGGTACGTCGGAAGGCTGGCCAGTCCCTTTCTACGAAAGGTAAGTGAGTTGAAATTTCTTCTATGGGTCATCAGGAGGCTTACCCCCACATTCCTACACCAGGGGTCTCTCTCCATAAAGGCTCAACATAGAGAGGCGGAAACCCCACGGTCTCCACCCCTTACATACACCACAAGACTCGTGGGTCAGTCACTCGAGTCACACTTCAGGGCAACCCTTATGTTACCTCAAGTCCATGTCCAGGACCGAACCTTCTAAGGCCAGATCCTCCACACACCACTCATGTGCATCTCACTACTTGAGGCAATGCCATTACTGCGCCAACCTGAGTACACAAGAAATGACCTCCTTGTCCTCCTCCCATGCATACACAAGCACACCCTGTAAGGGGAGCATTTGTTCTCCTACAAACACCTGCTCGTAGTTCTCGACCTCTTAAGGCCAACTCACTTGCACGAGCCCGGGTGGACCCCCAGGTCCCCAAAGCTCCTTCTTCAAGGGGCACACACTTGTCGCCATCCCAAGCCTCCCCTCATCCTCGACTCAAGCCTCCTTATGAGTCAACCCTGCTCCCACTTGCTCCTTCTTCATCGAGCAAGCACCTTCAGCTTGGTACGTGAAGGTTTTCCCCAAGCGTACCATCCTGAACTAGCCCCAACACTTTGGTCATGTCTCTGGAGCTCATAAGAGAGCTCGGGGCTTGGACCTCACAGAAGATCGAGTCCTTCATCCTCCCCAGCCCAAGATGACGTCAGTTCCTGGCCCTCATCCTTTGCCACACCTGATGGAGACAGCTCTCTCTTGGGTAAGGAGAGTTGACCAACCACGACCTAGATCGCAGTTTTGGCAAGAGGTCCATCAAAAAGTCAAGGCTAAAAGTGATAAAGATCTACACTTTTTGACTTGGGAGGTGATCAAGGCAGTCAAAATAGCCAATTTTCACGACCATCTTCACCTGAATCCCTTCTACTCCATTCAGACGATAAAGTCTGAAGAAGTGCTCTATGAGCCCTAGACCCAGGACCATTGTGAACCGGCCCCATAGCCAGGGTCCCAAGATCATCGAGAACCGGTCCAAATGCGATCTGCGCACAAAAGTCGAGTTTAGTCAGGGCATGCTGACCCCTTACTGACTGACCTACCATGTTCGACCCGTCAAGCTCGCAAACCTTCTATCGCCACTAACGTTGACCTCCCTAGAGAAACGATCTGCGTAAGGGTCGTAAGCAAGCTCAGTGATGCGCAGAAGGATCGCATGAACAAGTTTGAGGATATGGTGCATGCGATGATGGAAAAGGTCGATTGTATTGATGATGCACGCCAGTCGGCTAGCCATGAGGTCAATTCCGATAACTCTGATGGTATACTTCCACTACAACCTCCTCCATTACCTCGCGGGACAATTCTGTCCTTCATCCGGTTTCTCAGTCTGATATTGATGCTACGGTCACCCATAACCTAAAGAACAGACAAATTCCAGGCATACAGGTGGCGACGCCTTATAAAAGACCATAGCCCTCCTATATTGATCAAGTCCCGTTCCCCTCAGACTATAAGAAAGGGAAGTTTCCTCTATTCAATGGAACCACCTCGTCAAACCAGCATATCGCCCACTACCAGTCGGCTCATCAGGAAATGATAGCTGACAGGAGACTTCTTCTCTACCAATTCATCGAGACCCTTGATGGCCCGACATTTCAATGGTATGCTCGACTTCCTCTAAACCGGTGTATACATGAGAGGAGATGGAGAAATTGTTTTATCAACGCTTCTATGAGGTCGAGAGAGAGGTTCAAACTAGCGAGCTTCTCACCCTGACTAAAGACCCCGATGAGCCTGTAGATCAGTTCATATCAAGATCGAGAAACTTGGCTTCCCGCCATCCTAATCCTATGCTTGAGAAGGAAGCAGTCCAAACTTTCATCCGGAATATGCGCCTTGAAATTGCCCTACATGTCGAGGCCTCCAATCCAACCTCCATGTCAGAGTGGATCTCTAAATCAGTTCGCATAAAAAGTTTGTCACGCCATCATGGTGAGACACGACAGCCATCTACAAGTTCAACAAGTAACCGAGACAATGGTAGCTCTCGAAATAACACACGGAGAAGCCAATAGAAAGGGGTAATAAGTACAGCCGTCATGATCACTGATTCAAAGAAGGCTCCCCCTCAAACTTTGGACCTCTCTAAAGGGGTAACCGCAACAACAGTAACAGCCCAGGCTAGAAAGCAACAATCGTCGTTTAATAGAGTACCTCCATCGACCAACTTTGATCAGAATGATTATCTCTCCAAGCATCCGTACAAATACCGTATGGTTCGTACGAAGACACTCTTCACATCATCATCGCTGAACCTCAATTCCCCTTTAACATTCAAGATAAGCCTCTCCAACCTAGCGTGTTGACCATGTTTGAGGTTGACCTTTCCGTCATTGATTCGAGGAAGGTGATAAAATTATGACCCACTCTGGCCCTCTATCAGAGGTAGAAATGTTAGAATCATGAGTCTCTGCACTTGAGGTTGATCAAAAAATCTCTGAGAACGACAATGAAGAACTGCAAGAGGCTACAGAAGAATGGGAAGAAGGTGGCCAGGCCACAGCTGACGAACTTGAGGAAATAAATGTTGGAGACGAAGCAGATCTCAAACCCACTTTCATTTCAACGAATATGTCTCAAGGAGAAATATAAGATTTCACCACCTTCTTGAAAGCAAATAGAGATGTCTTTGCTTGACACTATCATGAGATGCCTGGGTTAGACCCTCATGTAGTAGTTCACCATCTCGGCATCGATCCACCTATCAAACAAGTCAAATAGAAGTCGAGAAGGTTTAAGATTGACCTCAAGATGCAGATAGACGTCGAGATAACCAAGCTCAAACAAGCAGGTTTCATCTGTGAAGTCAAATACCCAAAATGACTAGCAAATGTCATTCCGGTCAAGAAAAAGAATGGTCAAATCAGAGTGTGTATTGACTTTCACGAATTGAACATTGTTTGTCATAAGGATGACTTCCCGTTGCCATTCACCGAGATGCTCATCGACTCTACAGCTCACTACCAGATCTTATCCTTTATGGACAGATACTCCAGGTATAATCAAATAAGGATGGCACCCGAAGATGAAGATGCCACCACATTCTTAACTCCGAAAGAGGTCTTCTGTTACACAATGATGCCTTTTGGATTAAAGAATGCTGGGGCCACATATCAGAGAGCAATGACGACCATTTTCAAATACATGATACACAAAGAGGTGGAGTGTTATGTAGATGACTTGGTGGTAAAATCTGAAGAGAAGAATGCTCACATGAAGGACCTTGAAAAGTATTTGAGCAACTCCGTCTTCATCAACTTAAAATGAACCCGATGAAATGTGCTTTTGGCGTGCGCTCCAGAAAATTCTTGGGATTCATTGTCAAACATCGAGGGCTTGAAGTTGAGCCGGTTAAGATCAAGGTAATCCAAGAAATTCCGTCACCCACTACACTTCGAGAACTGTGCTCTCTTCAAGGGCAACTGACATACATTCATAGGTTCATCTCAAATCTCTCAGGTCGTTGTAAACCCTTTGCACATCTGCTAAAGAAAGATACCCCATTCATTTAGGATGAAGAATGTCAGGCAGCCCTTGACGACATCAAGCATTATTTGCTCAACCCTCCAATGCTCTCTACACCAGTATCGGGGAAAACCCTCATTCTGTATGTGACTGCTCTAGACGAGTCACTCAGAGCATTGTTGGCACAAAACAATTAAGAGGGAAAGGAGATTGTATTATATTACCTCAGCTGTAAGATGCAAGGAGCTGAGAGGAACTATCCCCCAATTGAGAAGATGTGTCTAGTTCTGATCTTCGCAGTACAAAAACTCCACCATTACTTGCTTGGTCATGAAGTGAAACTTATATCAAAAGCTGATCCTGTAAAATTTCTCTCCATATTTGTCAGGACGCCTTGCCAAGTGGGTATTATTGTTGATGGAGTTTGACGTCACATATGTCCCACAAAAGGCCGTCAAGGGCCAGGCCTTGGCTGACTTTCTAGTAGCACACCCCATGTCGATCAAATCTCCTCTATCAAGCGAACTCCCTGATGAAGAAGTATTATGTGCTGACCTTGCTCTTGTGTGGGAATTATACTTCGACGGAGCCTTCCAATCGAAACGAGGAGGCACCAGAGTAGTATTCCTGACTCCTACAGGAGGAATACTGCCACTTTCTTTCTCTCTCGCTCAAGCTGGTACTCATAATGAAGCAAAATATCAGGCCCTTATAATCGAACTCGAGATAGCTTTCGATCTCGACTTGGAACAGCTCAAGATCTACGGCAACTCTGAGTTGGTTACATCTCAAAGGGATTTATGGTGTAAGAAAAGACACCCTCAAGCCTTATCACGATACTGCAAAATCGTATATGGCCCAATTCGAAGACGTATCCTTGAGTCACATCCCCAGGATGCTAAATTCGCAGGCCGATGCACTTGCAAAACACGGCGCTACAGTTCAATTATCCTCATCAGGACCCACGCTTGTTTGGGTGCCGGAATAGAGACACATCGAGCTAAGAACTGAAGTCGATGCGGATGGCGAGAGAAATATCTTCCTCGAGTGTCCTCCTTATCCATTTGGAGCACTTCTATCAGCCAAAGAAGTAATCAAGACCGAACAAGAAATAGCACAGAGTTAAGGGTTGAAATGAATAACCACAATTCTTTGACCCAATAGGCGCAGAAATTGAGCAAGTCGAAGATTAGAGAGACCCCATTACTAGTTTCTTAAAACATGGTCGGTTCCCGGAAGATTGTGCCAAACGTAATAGTATACGTTGATTGTCCACCAAGTATACCCTCCTCAAAGGTAATGTTCTCTTTAGACGGTCATTTGACGACATTCTTCTCAGTTTTGTCGACATCCAAGAGGCAATTAAGGTGTTAGAAGAAGTCCACCAAGGCATTTGTTGGCTTCACCAGTCTGGTCCTAAGCTTTATGAACGAATATGTAGGGCGGTTCACCAGCCTCTAGAGCCCTTTCTACACTATTGGCCTTTTATGATCACTAATTCCTTAAGCTACACTAAAAAGTGCCAAGTATGCCAAGCTACACTCCAGTCTGGTTCACCAGCTTCCAGAGCCCTTTCACCCTGCGGTTGCGTCATGGCCCTTCTCACAATGCGGTATGGATGTCGTAGAGCCCATTGACCCCCTTCCGCAATGGGACTTGCTTTCATCCTAGCTGTAGCAGATTATTGATCACCTAGTTAACCTGTTCGGTTTCGAATGGAGGTACTCGACTATGTACCACTCTCGGGCGAATGGATTAGCGGAGGCTTTCAATAAGACTCTATGCAATGTTCTAAGAAAGTCAATATCAAAAACAAGGAAGAACTGGCATGAGAAGCTTCCCTAAGCACTGTGGGCTTATTGCACTATAATACGAAAATGCTACTGA
>NW_006497735.1:1904578-1930716 GCF_000471905.2 Amborella trichopoda
AGTAGCTATTCACCAGGGAATAACCAAAGATGAGAGAGTCAAGCTCCGGTATCAAGAATTGGATGCAGTCGATGAAAAGAGGCTAGAGGCTCAGCATAACCTTGAACTCAGCCAAGGGAGAATGAAGAGGGCTTTTAACAAGGCTGTCAAGATCCGCTCATTCACCCGTGGTATTTAGTCTTAACCGTCAAGAGGCTTATTATTGTGCATGGCCGACGTAAACGGCAGTTTGAGCCTAAGTGGGAAGGTCCCTTTATAATCAAAGAGGTTTCACCCAACGGAGCCTACATACTAGCACATCCTGGTGGAGACGAGGCGATGCCCCTATCAACGGGCGATATCTAAAGAAGTACTATCTGTGATGTGTATTCAAAAGAAAGGGGCAACGCGAAGACAAGCAAGATAGTCCAAACAAAATGCTATCTTCTTTCTTTTATATTGCAGTAAAAATGAGTTACAAGTTACGAGAACCCATTACTAGGGAGGTTACAAGTCTCTTGCGTCTGAGGATAAGAGGACGGTTACAAACCAAAACTTGTGTTTTTGCTCTTGCATCTGAGAGTAAGAGGATGGTTACAGGCCAAAACAAATGCCTGTCCCATGAGAAAGATTGCAAACCCACAAAAGGAAGGACCTCCTCATGAAGAAGAAGTGAAACCAAATGGAGAGTTAACTTTAATTCATTTGTTGAGTAAGAGGATGGTTATAGGCCAGAAGACAAAGCAGAGCCACTTTAGCCTTAGTCCATCCGACGTGTATGTCAAACATACAAGCCAGATACCTCATCTGACTTGTATGTCGAACATATGACGTAGGATCCAGTCGATGTGTATATCAAATACAAGAGGGGCTGCCTTGACAAGGAGCTGGCCTATGACGGAAAGCATGCCTTATTCACAATGGATGCCCTTCCACAGAACAACATGGATGTCACTGTTATTTTAGAGGATTTGGCTTCCAACAGGTACCACAAGCCACGCCCCATCCTTCATCACTTTTTGCCAACCCATAGACATTGCAGTAAGTAGCTCATCATCGAGCGTCGTGGACCCCGCACGTGACTTATTGACACATGCGAGCATCAGTCTTTGCATCGTGATAAGCCACACGTGCTGATCAGCGCCAATTGAAGCCAGCACCGGCTGGGTCCTCTAGAGGCCAGCACCGGTTGCGTGCCTAAGCCCTAGGGCCGACTGTTTTGCTTGAGGGTCGGCGCTGGTTGTATTAACAGTCGAAATCATCAGCGCCGATTACCTTAGCGCCAGTTGGACTTCTGTTAGCACCGGCCTTGTCGCGACTGTTCACCTCTCGAGACTCCTCATTTTTGCACCTCCTTAAATGGTCATAAGATTTCCAAAGACGATGGTTCACCTCCGACAACCATACGCATTCCTCGCGACGGTTCACCTCCAATATCCATATACCTTCCTCATGACATCTCACCTCCTGCAGCCGTACGACCCGCCTCCTACGACCGTTTGTCTTCCACCAGAATTGCTGCCACACAGTCGGAAACTGACTGAAAAACCTTCCCGCCTATCTTTTTAGCCTGGACTTCAACAGAATCACATCGGAAGGCTTTTGCAGACTTGCCCTGTCGCCTCGAAAATCTCTGCGACACCATGAAAGTGCAGAAAAACTTCCACAACCGCTTAGAAACCCCTTAAAAACCCCTGAAAAGCCCTCAAGACGTGTGAAAATACTCACTGATGTGTTTCTTGCCTCTTCCCAAAAGAAAACTATGGTCGGAGCCTCCTCTGCCTCCCGAAAAAATTCCCAAAAATCTCTCCTTTCTCTGCTACTCTCTCTGCAACTTCGCCAAATTTTGGGCAAAGTAGGCATGTCGAAGGTCTTCTCAACAAAACCCTTGTCGGAATCCTATTGCCTGCCTAAGAACCTTCCCTACAGAGACTGTTGCTGATGTCCCACTGGTCACTGAAAACTTCAATAGAGCACTCCCTCCTCATGGTTAAAGAAAACTTGCTTAAGTTTTTACCCTTGGTGAAAAGTAAGGGAAGAAAAGGGGTTTTGCCCCCTTATATAGACTACACTTCCCTTAAATACCCTTAACAAACTTGGAATATCAGTTTTGTCCAAGGGAAGCCAAGCAAGAACGAGCCAGATCGGGCTTCAACACAAGGCTCAAGGTAACTCTCACCGATCCATCCTCAGTGCCGGTTGAGGTAGCGCCGAGTGTGTTTCAAAAAACGACCCTAGTGTCAGCTGACTTGGTGCTTGGGGTGTTTCCAAATAACACCTTAACACCGGTTGACACAACGCTAGAGAATTTCCAAACAACCCTAGCGCCAGTTGACTTAACGCTGGGCAGGTTTCCAAATACAACTCTAGCACCGGTTGACTTAGTGTCGGGTGTGTTTCCAAATACAACCTTAGCGCCGGTTGACTTAGTGCCGGGTGTGTCTCTGAAGCGACCCTAGCACCGGTTAACTCAGCGCTAGTTGATTTCAAATAATATCATGGGACATTCACAATGTCAACTGAACAATGCTGGTTGTGTTGTGAGAACTCAGCGCCGGTTGAATATTCACAATAAACCATCAGTGCTACACGTGGCACCGACAGTATTTCAAGCAGTGTATGCCTTACAACTATCCCTAGTGGAGTTGTGTACTTGAGCAAGGACGTTTCATCCCTAGTGAACTTGTACCCAGTGCGTTCCACCTAAACTGTGACTTCCCTAATGGAGTCAAGAGCTGTCCCTCATCCCTCACTAGGAGTCACACCCATACTGCAGCCCATCATCCCCAGTGAAGTTGGGGTCATTCTTACCTTCCCATTACGCTTCACACTAAGCTACCATATCCCCAAGGAGTCAGGTTATCGGTCATAAAGTCTTATCTTTCACCCCAAAGATTGCCTTACCCCCTTAAAAACCATAGCAAGGTCAACTTCTGCTGGTCATCCTTCATCAGGTCACCATTTCCACCTAGCCCTCAGTTTGTGAATTGTGTTAGCCATGTTATCCCCAAAAAGTCAGATTACAATCCACAGGCCTATTCCCTATGGAGCTCCACCTACATGGCGATCCAAGCAACAGTCCATGCTGCATGACCCTAAAATTCATAGCCCTGGCCTAGATGCACAACCCTAAACTCTAAGGTCCAAACTATATGACATTAAACTGTAGCAGAGGTCTAGTTGTATGACTTTAAACTTCATAACTACGGTTTGTGCTGCATGACCCTAAACTGCACAGTCATGGTCAAGAAGCAAGACCCTAAACCCCACAGTCCAAACTATATGACCTTAAACTATAGAGGAGGTCCTGTTGCACGACCTTAAATTGCTTAGTCTTAGTTGTATGACATTAAACTGCATAACTACCGTTTGTGCTGCGTGACCCAAAACTGTTGATCCCTGATCTAGATGCATGACCCTAACCTCCACAGTCCAAACTATAGACCTTAAACTGTAGCAGAGATCTAGTTGCACGACCTTAAACTGCATGGTCCTAGTTGTATGACTTTAAACTGTATAACCATGGTTCGTGCTGCATAACCCAAAACTACACAGCCCTGATCTAGATGCACGACCCCACGGTCCAAACTATACGACCTTAAACTATAGCGGAGGTCTAGTTGCACGACCTTAAACTATATGGTCCTAGTTGTAAGACTTTAAACCGCATAACTACGATCCGTGCTACATGACCCTAAACTGCAGAGCCCTGGTTTAAATGCACGACACTAAACTCCATAGTCTAAACTATACGACCTTAAACTGTAGTGGATGTCTAGTTGTACGACCTTAAACTACATCGTCCTAGTTTTATGACTTTAAACTGCATAACTAGGGTCCGTGCTACATGACCTTAAACTGCACAGCCCTAATCTAGATGGACGACCTTAAACTCCACGGTTAAAACTATGACCTTAAACTATAACGGAGGTCTAGTTGCACGACCTTAAACTGCATGGTCCTAGTTGTATGACTTTAAATTGCATAACTACGATTTGTGCAACATGACCCTAAATTGCACAACCCTGGTCAAGATTCATGACCCTAAACTCCACAGTCCAAACTATATCACCTTAAACTATAGTGTAGGTCTTATTACACGACCTTAAACTGCATTGTCCTTGTTGTATGATTTTAAACTGCATAATTATGGTCCTAGCTGTACGACGTTAAACTACATAACCACGGTCCAAACTATATGACCTTAAACCGTAGCGGTGGTCTAGTTGCACGACCTTAAACTGCATGGTCCAAACTACTTGACCTCAAACCATAGTCTACATCCCGGTCGCATGACTTTAAACTGCACAACACCATGGTCCAAAATTTATGACTTTAAACTGTAGCGGAGGTCAAGTTGCACGACCTTAAACTGCATGGTCCTAGTTATCTGACTTTAAACTGCATAACCACGGTCCAACTCTAGGACCTTAAACCATAGTGCACGTTCTAGCCACATGACGATAAACTGCTTTGCCCAAGTCTAGGAGGCATGACCATAAACTCGCCTCCACATATGCGCACATGCCTTTACGTGCACTTTCACGCTCGCCTTTCCTAACCCACCTGTTAGTGTGCGCACGTCACCTCCATTAATTCCACATGAGCTCATCACCCTACATCATTCCCCGGTGAGTCTCACCCATGCTCACAAAATGACGAACCATCTCGTCATCCATACTCATTGTAAATTAGTGAGTCACCATCGTCCACTCACCTTTCATACATCACCCATCTCTCATGGGTAGTCATGAGCCATCTCCTCAAGTGAGCCAAACCACCACCATACTCACTCCATGGCCTTCATAGACTGCCATCCATCACCATTACGATCCAGCTGTATGACCTTAAACCATAAGGCATGTTCAGGCTACATGAAGTTAAACTGTTTCGTACGGGTCCCAGAGGTATGACCTTAAACACTCCCACACACAAAAAAAAAAGAAAAAGAAAAAAAAAAAGAAATAATGGGCATGGTGTATACGTGAACAACGGAACACTATGAGTAAAAATGACAGATGGGCATGGTCACAGAACCATGAATAAAAGAGTTTCATGAATAAAACTGAGCACGCTGAAAACTTGAAAAGGCATCATGAGTAAAAATAGACAAATAGGGTGGACATTACTGAAAGGTCATGGGTAAAACAGCCCTAAAATAAAAAAAGAAGTTAGTGAAAACCGTCTCTACAGCGCTGCTTCTCAAGTTCAAAAAAAAATCTGCAAAGGATGCTTGGACCAATAAATAGGTTGATGCAACATTAGCTTCCACAGGTGGCTTAAGTTGGCTCTCCCTTCTTCATCAAGATGTCCAACAGGGTGTAGACATTAAAATCATCCCTCATCTTTATTCTTCAGTCCTGGGTGAACAGGTAGCCCAGTTAACATCCTTCTCTAGTCCTGGGTGAACAGGTAGCCCAGTCGACATCCTTTTTCAGACCTGGGTGAATAGGCAGCCCAGTCGACGTCCTTCTTCAGTCTTGGGTGAACATCTAGCCTAATCGACATCTTTCTTCAGTCCTGGGTGAATAGGTGGCCCAGGATCAAACATATAGGGATCTTGACTCCCTTTCTTTTCGTTCTTAAGTCTCTTCTTCATGACCTTTAGAAATTGAGCAATAGGAATATCATAAGATGCACCTATATCAAACATCATAACTGTGTATTGCTGCTCCTCATCTATCTCAAAAGCATCATTTACCCCATCCCCCTGTATATTATATTGTATTGTTATACCAATCTCATATGCTCCATTCACTACCGGCAACACGTGCAGTGGCTGGGCAACCATCACTTCATCATCTGATCCTCCTTCAAGCATACCACCAAAAAAGGTGGTCATCGAATCCTGCTGTTGATCGATAAAAAGAGCATCCCCAAGTAGCTCAATGTGATCAACCTCACCATCATCATTCAAAACTACCATCGGCAAACCCAATGCGAACGGTGTTGGCCTTTGTCCCTCTCCATTCTGCTTCTTTCGCTATAAAACTTTTCGGAATGGTAACATTCGTCTCATCATACACAAGATAGTTGTTAACAAAGGTGTGAATTCTGATCCAAGAAAGAGCAATCGAACCAATAGGACAAGTTCTTCCAAATATTGACTCTTAAAGCTTGAATCAAATACAATCACATCATAAGAGAGGATCTCCTTCTTATATAGATTCAACTCATTAGATTTACTTGAGAAATGTAAAAGACAATATCTCCACGAGCCACTTCAAACAACTCTTCTTGTATATCTTTTTCATCTCTACCATACACTTGTTTTTTTTCCTTATCAAAAATGTCATTTTTGTGTACTTCCCCAGAATTGCTTTCATTATCTTTACCGTCATCTTTTCCAATTTTCAGCTTTCCATAATTATCTCTTAAGGTATGTTTCTTTTTTAATTCCAAAAAATTAGTATCCACTTGTTGCTTATTCAAAGAAACTTCCTTAACTTGAGATCCTAAACTTGTGCTATTATTATCAACCACTTTTTTTGAATCAACACACCACATTTTTTGGGTTTTTGAATTCAAAAAATAAATATCCTTCCCCCTATTCTTCATGCGTGGCTTAAAGCCACTCAGCATAACTACTTTCTCTACCGTTTGTTTTTTTAATTCAAGATAATTACTCCCTTCCCCTTATTTTCAGAATATGGCTTTGTGCCATGTGTCACAACTGCTCGAACACGGCATGCCGTCTCCATTATGCCATGGTTGTCCTTGGGACTGAATCTCTTGTAACAACAATATTAGGAAGACTTTTTTTGCAATTTTTGCCCTGTACTACTTTCCAATCACAATCATTGACCGTATCTTGAATATCACAACATGGTTCTATAACCAAAAAGGATACATTCCCATAATCGCCCATTATACCTTCATATGTATCGTCAAGTTAAAAGTCATCCATACCAATCCTCAATCGGACTTTTCTTGGAAGAGGAAACGTTTTAAATCTAGAAATTTTCATTCTCACAAAAGAAATATCATTCCCTTTAATAAATTCCAATCAACATCAACAAAAGTTCCACACTCATTGCCTAATCTTTGAAATACTTCCAGATTCCAAGCATGCAAAGGGACCCCTCAGAATCTAACTCATTGTACATAGTTTGGAACAGGAGACCTATGCTCAAAAATATTCCAAGGATTAATAGAAAGAAGCTCATCTCGTACTCTCCAGTGTCGTCTATAAAGAATTTTTTGTACTTCCTCCAAAGAACGAAGATGAAAACACATCTTTTGTCTCCCAATTTCTTGACCACTAGTTTGTATGGTAAACTCCACGCTCTTTGGGCCCAGTTTCCCAACCCGAAAAAATCATTTATTGGTGGTGAAAAAGAACCAAGTAATAAATTTTTGATATTAATCGAACTGCTTTCATCATCCCAACATTGATTAAAGGAACATCAAGGAAAGAAATCATTTTGTTCTTATCATCATCTCCTGATCCATTGTCATCCTCACTCTCACCCTTCTCCATGACATCAAATCACAGCCCCCACTCTCTCTCTCTATGTGAGAAACTCTCCATGGGTAGAAATCTTTCTCCTCTTTCTCTTTCTACAGTCCTTGGTTTCTCTCTCTGTGGGCAGAAAAAAAGAGGATCAAGAGAGATATCACGCATTTGGTCCTTCCACTTGCGATTTCTTTCTCGGTTTTTATTTCTCTCTCAGTTTTTATTTCTCTCTAAAACTCGATTAATTTTGATGAGTGTATTCACCAGTAATTTATACTGCATCAAATTCTCAACCATGGAATCTCATCTCAGTATCTCATCTATGTGATACGTGTATCTCATCTAGGTGATACACACCCCATATGTATCTCATCCTCCAATGCTTTGACACTATGGGCAGTCAATGTTATGTAGGTACTTAACCAAGTCTGCAAGAGATTTTCTCATAATGAACACATTTCCTACTACACAAGTGTGAATGTGCAATCAAACCATGTGGGTGTGCATAAAATGGACCACAATGCCTCTAATCACTCAAGTTACTGGTACAGAAAACAATTAGGGGCCCCTAGGTCCCAATCCCTTGATATAAACCCTATATTTCTCTCATCTACCATCTTGCTTGTGACAATATACATCATGATTATCTCTTTCCTCTTAATAGTATCTCATAAATAATGATATCCAATCTTCGCATGTTAAATATTATTGTGATGTTAGGAATTCTTAGTATAAAACCAGTGATGCCATGTCATCAGAATCCTCACAGGCTTTCCATTACTCAAAAGAATCTCTAAGCTTCATATGAACCTCCTGAGCTACAAGTCCTACAATATTGCACAACTATCAATGTACTTCAATTTATGTGGCGGATAATGCCATGAATATCTTTCTTGTTGCACCAAGAAATAGCCCCATTTCTAGAGTGAAAACTAAATTTTATGTCAACATCCAATAATTCAGGTCAGTTATGCATTAGACTTATCACATCCTTGCAACCATTGATCATTTACATGAAAGATCTGTGGGCAGTCTGTTGTTCCCTGGAGATATCGAAGTATCCATTTCATTGCATGCCAATATCCCAGACCCAGATTTATCTTGGAATGTCATACAAGTCCTACCACAGATCTGGTCATTTACGCGATAGGGGTGGACAAGACTGCTTATTGTAATCACATAAGTTAAAATATACAGAAAATCTTATCTCTCAAAGCCTCCATCTTTTAATAGATTTAGACTAAGTGCATGGTTGTTCTTGACATGAGTATCTATAGATTTCAGTCATGTATGGTGAATCATTCTTTGATTTTCCTTGACCATCTCAACACCTGAGCCCATATTGCACCTTGACCATCTCCTTGATGTAAAAACTAGAGGACAACTACTCCTAAATTGCATTGGTCAACTTTTTATTATTGCTTGTGATTAGGATCTTTTTGTCCAACAACGACACGACCACAGAACGCCCATTGTCCTTGACGACAGATCCTTGTAAAGGAATCCCGTCTGAATAGCCATATGGTTATGTCCTGAAGCAAAATTCACTATAAAGGCAATTGTGAGGTGAAATGAGACTATTCTTGTCACCAACGAGAACATCTGAATTTAGTCAACACCTCATTAGGGCGAACCCTTTCATGGGGGGGAATCAAAAGACTGACGTTCTGGGTGTTGGTGATTATGCTGTTGAGATGAAGAATGGAAAGGTTTTGCTTCTAAAGCAAACATTCTATGCTTCTGAGATAAGGAAGTGCTTGGTTTCGATCCCAAGAATGGCTAAGGCTGGGTTTATCACCACCTTCTCTGAAAATAAGGTGATTGTGAAAAACCGCGATGAGCTTTTCATGACCGGTCTACATTCAATTGAAATAAAAGACGAAATTGCTTATATCTCACCTTCAAATGATGTGGATGCTTTTCTATGGCATATGCAACTAGGGCACATAAGATTTAAGAGAATGGAAAGACTAAAGAAAGATGGAATTATGAAAAATTATGAAGGCCACTTATCAAAGGTGTGTGAATCGTGTGTGCAAGGAAAATAAACAAGGAAAAAGTCCACCGAGGCACAAAGAGCTTCTAGCGCACTTGAAATCATCCATAGTGATATTTGCGGGCCTATAAATGTGGCTTACAAAGGCCACAAGAGGCACTTCATCACTTGACCACTCGCGATATGGCTATATATACTTAATGCATATAAAATCCATGGCCTTAAAAAGATTCAAAAAATACAAAGCCGAGGTAAACAACCAAACAAACTTGAAAATCAAAGTCCTGTGAACCAATAGGGGTGGTGAGTACTCCTCTGAACTCTTTAGGGACCTATGCATCGAGCATAGCATTATCCACCAATACACCATCCCCTACACACGAGAGCAAAATGGAGTTGCCTAAATACAGAATAAGACCTTGGTAGATATGGTGAGAAGTATGATGGGGTATATTCTCCCTAGACTTTTGGGAAGAAGCAGTATTGATGGCAGGTTATATCTTAAACCTGACTCCCAACAAGGCTGATCCTCTTACTCCTCATGAGATTTTCACTAGTCCTACTCCATCCCTTGACCACTAAGAGTATGGGGCTGTTCTGCCCATGTTCTAATCTCATACCAAAATAGGATAAAACTAGACCCCAAGACAGTATATATTCATCGGCTACCCAGACCATAGTAAGGGTTATCGATTCTTCAACCTTGAAAATGAGGCAATTATTGAGAGCTGAGATGCCCACTTATTTGAGGATAAGTTCCTCAAAGCAAAAATAAGTTACAAGCAAACAAATCTCTATGAGCTGGCTAGTGACAAGGTTGAGTCTCGAGCACCCCAACCCCAACCTAGAAGAAGCAACCGAATTAATAAACCACCTGAATTCTTCAACTACCAAGGAGAGCAATATGAAAGGATTGGGGATGAGCCAGATCATGAGATTTCAACTCACCAAGAAGCCATAACCTATTTTGAAAGGAATCAATGGGTAGAACCTATAAAAGATGAATACAATTCTATAACCCAAAACCAAGTCTAGGAGTTAGTACCTTAACCTGAAAACCGAAAGGTCATCAGGTGTAAGTGGGTGTTCAAGAAAGATTTACACTCAGAGGGAAAACTAGAGAAATACAAAGCTAAGTGTTGTAGGGTATTTTTAACAAGCTTGTATCCTTAGTGCGAATAATCGAGAAGCCAGTGGTAACTTAGGCCGACAAGTACAAAAAATGCCTGTGGACAACAGAAACCCTGCCCAAATAAGCCTTATTTTGGAAAACCATGATAGAGACATCATTTCACTCCCAGATTGAGCATGTGGCTCCCCCATGATGATCTAAGGATCCCCTCCAAGTTTCGGTTAATTCGGATGTAAATGGAAGAAATAGATACAAAGTCCATTTTCAGCCTGAGCTCCTATTATGCTACGGTGCACCATAGTTGGAACTCTACTCTAGAGACCTCCAATGACTATGGGACCACCACCAATAGATTCAGAAGCCCAAGAACAATCACTGTGACAAGTTTCAGCCCAATCTGACCTTTTTAGGTTATACCTGCTAAAATAGGCAAGTTTCTAGTATGATACGGTACACCATAGTTAGAACTCTACCCTAGAGAACTCCAACGACTATGAGACCACTGCCAATGGATACGGGAGGCGGAGAACAGCCTCTATGCCAAATTTCAGCTCATTCTGACCTTCCTAGGTCATACTTCCCAAAAATAGTAAAAGTTTTACTGTTCACTTCATCTCTTTGAGCCAATTACTATTTATAGTAACTGCGTTTTTCTAAAAATGGGAAACTTTGAAGGCTCGGATCTCCCTCATCCTAAACCGGATCGATCCCAAATTTGAGTATGTTGTTCCTCTCATCGAACCCTACGATTTGGTGGGTTGCACACACCATGGAACCTCACGGTTTGGGAGAAATCTTAGAGAGAAGATTACTGAAATCCATGAAAACGCAGAAATTTACAATTGTGTATCTCCTCGCTCCAAGGTTTATATCTTACGATTCCGGACTCCTATGGCCCCAAAGACGGGTCCCTTGCGACCGTAGCTCAGATAGCTTCTATTTGAGTACTCACTCACTCAAAATGGAAGCCTGGAAGGTGTTCTATTATAGCTTATAAAAAGAGACGTTTTCCGGTGGGCAGAATCCCATTTTCTGGCCACTTCCCCAATTTAGAAAGTGTTCATTCGGCATAGAAACAATGAGATTTTTATAGCAAAATGACCGTGACAAGCTTCTCATCGATTTATGATAGAGAAAGTGGCCCGAAATGACAAAGAACGAGCAAGATCAAGAACACACTCAAAACTCCACCCCAACCCTACTAATGCATACCAAAACGATCCCCTCGGCGTGAAGATAATTTTTCGATGGTTGATTGCCCGAAAGCTCGCCAAAAAACGCCCAAAAGAGCCTCAAATGATAAGCAAACCATGAGACCTGAGACCCCTTTTTGGGGACCATCTTGTCATTTCGATGAAAGTTGTGAGGGGCAAAAACGTCATTTTTTCCCAAAAACGAATTTCACTTTTATTACCAAAAATATGTATTTTCTAGCAATTAGGTTTACATTTCATCACCCACCCATGTTTGGGGCAATTTCTATATAAGGTCTTTTCATTTCATTTGTAACTTGGAGGTGAAGAATCGTTAAGAAGAGCTTTATGCTAGCTTTTTCTTTGTGTGTGTGCTCTCTTTCTTACCCTAAGAGAGAGGAGACATAAAAATTTACCTAAAGAAGAATACCCCTTGGACCACCCTACCCCAAACCTAAACTATGTCCACACTTCCATAACCCTAGTCCCTACCCTAAACCTAGACTATACTCCATACTTCCCATACTCCATACCCCCTACCACATACCCTTTCCTAAACCGTAGTCCCTACTACCCATCCTCCACACCACCTTACCACCTAACATCCACTAGTCCATATAGTCCCTAGACCATCCTAGCCTAACAAACCCAAACTAACCATACACCCTAGCCTACCCAACTCAAGTCAATCATACTCCCTAACTCACCAAGCCCACTTGAACCCAAGACTCCAACCTAACCCTACACCTAGCCCTCACTCAAGGGTCCAAGCCCTTCTTCCAAGCCCCTTCACCTTCAAAGGACCAGGGGAAGCACACCCAACCGGTGGGTTCGAGTCTTCATCTGATCCGCTTAGGTAATCGGTCTCATTCTCTCTCTTCTTCTTTCCTGTTACTTCTTCTTTCTTCTTTGTCGTTCTTCTTCTTCTTTCTTCTTTTTCCTTCTTCTTCTTCTTCCTTCTTTTTGTTCTTCCTTCGTTTTCTTCTTTCTTCTTCTTCTTCTTTCTTCTTTTTCCTTCTTCTTCTTCTTCCTTCTTTCTCTTCTTTCTTCTTCTTCTTCTCTCTTCTTTCTTCTTCTTCTTCTTTCTTCTTTCTTCTTTTTCCTTCTTCTTTTTCTTTCTTCTTTTTTCTTCTTCTTTCTTCATCTTTTTCTATCTTCTTCTTCCTTCTTCTTCGTCTTCTTCTCCCTTCTTCTTCCTTCTCTTGCCTCTCTCTTTTTCCCTCACTCTCTCATGTCTCTCCCCCTCAAGCCGGGACAATTAGCCGCTGCCCCACTCCCTTCTCACCCTCTCTTTCACTATCTCTCTCTCATCTCTGTCACACCTCAAAGGGCAGCGGCTCTCACTCCTCTTCCACCCTCCTCTCTCTCATCTCTCTCACACCTCAAAGGGCAGCAAGCTAGCTGCTGGCCCACTACCTTCTCCCCCTCTCTTTCACCCTTCTCTCTCTCACGTCTATCCCCCTCAAATCGTGACAGCAGGTTAGCTGCTGCCCCACTTCCTTCTCACCCTCTCTTTCACCCTCCTCTCTCTCATCTCTCACTCACTTCAAAGGGGAGCAGGCTAGCCGCTGCCCCATTCCCTTCTCACCCTCTTTTATCTCCTCACTCTCTCATCTGCTCCTCTCACTCACACACTCTCTCTCACTCACGTACTCATCCTCACTCACACTCCACTCTCACTCACACACTCTCTTTTGCCTCTTCCACTCACTCTCTCACTCACACACTCTCTCTTGCCTCTTTCAATCAATCTCACTCACGCACTTTCTCACAGTCACTCTCCTTCACTCTCTTATTGCACATTCTCTCTCCGTTTCTCTCTCACCCTCACATTCTCTTCTACTTTTCTTCTCTACTTCTTTACATCCCCTCCATTTCCCCTCTCTCTCCTAAAAGCGTCCTAGCTATTAACCCTCACCGTGGAGGAGGGCGATGTGAGAGGTTTCTTCTCTCTTCTTCTCTTGTTCTTCTCTCTTCACCCCCTTCTTCTTTACTTCTCTACACCCCCTTCTTCATTTCCCCTCTTTCCCTTAAGACTGTCCTAACTATTTGTCCTCACCGTGGAGGCGTGCGACACACGGTCTAGGGCGTGAGAGGTTTCTTCTCTCTTCTTCTCTTTTATTCTCTTCTTCTTACCCTATTTTATCTCTTCTCGTCTTCTATCCTCCTCCTCTCTTATCTCTCTTTTCATTGATCTCTAGGGGGCTCTTCTGAGATTCATCCTGGTTAGATTTACCTGGCAGGTATGGTTTCTTGAGAATTATCCGGGGAGTCGAGGCCTTGAGCCCAATACCTTCTGTCTTTCGGTAAATACCTCCTTGAAGAGGTTATTCCAGAAGGCTGCCCAATTCTTGGGTGATTCTCTCCTCTCTCTTTACTTTATCGTTCTCAACTCTATTTTACCTCTCTTATCTCGCTTTTCATTGATCTCTAGAGAGCTATTCTGAGATTCATCCTGGTCAGATTCACTTGGCCAGTATAGTTTCTTGTGAATCCTCCGGGATATCGAAGCCTTGAGCCCGATACCTTCTTTGTCTTCTGGTAAATACCTCCTTGAGGAGGTTACGCTGGAAGGCTGCCTAAGTCTTGGGTGATTCTCTTCTCTCTTTATTCTATATTTCTTTACACTATTTCTCTCTCTATTTTACCCCTCTGCTCCTCTCTTATCTCTCTTTTTATTGATCTCTAGGGGGCTATTCTGATATTCATCCAGGTCAGATTCACCTGACCAATATAATTTCTTGTGAATCCTCCCGGGTATCGAGGCCCGGAGCCCGATACCTTCTTTGTCTTCTGGTAAATACCTCCTTGGGGAGGTTATGCCAGAATGCTGCCCAATTCTCGAGTGATTCTCTCCTCTCTCTTTATTTTGTCGTTCTCTCTTCCTCTACTCTATTTCTCTCTAGTTTACCTCTCTCCTCTTTCCTCTCTTTATTCTATCTTTCTCTACTCTCCTTCTCTAGTCTATTTAATCTTTCTTCTCTTCTATGCTTATTTCTTAAACCCCCAAAAAACCCCTCCAAAACCATACAAAGAAAGGGTGAGCGCAAGGGATCGCATTCTAAGTCGTTTTATCGAGTGGGCACCTACATTGTGCAAAGTTTGCAAAGGAGCCGAGTCCAAATCGAGCCTTAGAGGCCATGGGGCTTTCTCACTGATCTAACAGGGCTTCAAGCCCGAGTGCGTCCCGATCCCTACCAAGCAAGGTAAGCCTTACGTCACAACCATTCTTTTGTTTGTTCGAACTGCACGCACACACCACATTGTCCGACCCTTATCCTAGCTAGCATAGAAGTCAATCTCACGCGTACACTAGCGTGAACCCAAAAGGGGGGCGTGGAACACACACACAAAAGCCATCCTCTCTTCCTATCTCTAGAACACGAGAGGGAGGGCTCGAAAGAGATTTTCAAGAAGAGGGTCTTTCCTTCTTTCTCACACGCGAGACCCGCACGGGGAAACGAGAAAAATCCAGGGCCGACCACTAGGCTACTAGAGAAGGGATTCATTCAAAAATACAGGGTAGATTATGAAGAAACTTTTCCCCTAGTTGCAAGGTTCCCATCTATTAGAAAGAATTCAGTTCAGGTGGAGGATAACTATCCAAAAGTTTTCGCAACTCCATCATGTATGATGGAATCATCAAAGATTTGATATTTTCTAACTCTGTATGTAACTCACTAGAGACTCGGGAAACAAAGAGAAAATATGTACAAACAAGATATCCAGTAACAAGACGAAGGAAAAGGCTAGAATCCTATAGCCATAGCCGCCCACTTTGACTTTGAGGTCCATCAAATGGACGTAAATGCAGCCTTTCTGAATAGAGATTTACAAGAGGAAACATTCATGAAACACCTGAGGGATTTGAAGAGAAAAGAAACGGGAACCTTGTGTGCAGATTAAAGAAATCCCTCCATAGCCTAAAACAATCATCGCGCCAGTGGTACATTAACTTTCAGGAGACGTTGTCTCTAACGGGGTTTACCTCGATTGAGGAAGACCGCTGCATGTATAAAAAATTAGTCGAAGTGATGTTGTATACATTTCCTTATATGTGAATGATATGCTCATAGTTAGTAACGCGATTGCCCTCGTGTTGGAAACAAAGAAATTCCTTGCACAACATTTCAATTTGAAGGAACTAGGGGAAGCTTCGTATGTGTTCAGCATCAAAATAATAAGAAATGGAAAAGAGAGAATCATTCAACTTTCCTAGGCGACTTACTGCAAGAGAGTGCTGGAAAGTTTGAGATTGACAAATATAAGCCTATGTCGACCCCTGTAGATAAGAAGACAAAGCTAAGCAATTCAATGCGCCCTAAGAGACGACAAAGAAAAGAAAGTCATGGAAAGAGTACAATATAGAAGTGCGATAGTGTCATATCAAGAACAAGACCAGACTTGTCCTTTGCCATGAGCATGATTAGTCGGTTCCAATGCAACCCCGATATTGAGCATTGAAAGGTGGTTAAGAGAGTTTTGAGATACTTAAAAGGGACTGAGAACTATACATTACATATGGGGAAGGATCGAAAATTGCTATCCAAGGATATTCCGCTGCGAGATATCAATGAGATCTAGATGATACAAAGTCCACATCCTATATTCATGCTTAGAGGAGGGGCTGTTTTTTGGAAATCGAAGAAATAGGATGTGGTAGCATTATCCACTATGGAGTCAAAGTATGTGGCATGTTGCATGTCAGCCAAGGATGCTGTATACAAAAAGAAGTTTCTTAATCATCTTGAATTTGAGCCCGTACAATGTGAGTGCATGAGAATTTTCTGCGACAACACGGTGGCAATATGCGTGTCTAAGGAACCACGATTCCATAAGAATTCCAAGCACATAAAGCCTTGCTTCTATCATCTGCGCAATGAGGTGCAGAGTGAAAGATCAAGATCTATTATGTACCTACAAAGGAAATGGTTGCAGACCCGCTCACAAAGGTGTTACTGCAAATGTTTTTGTAGAACATGTAAGAGAGATGAGCTGAGAGAAAATGAGGAAGGGAGATTGTATAGCCTTCAAAGACCAAGTGGGAGAATGTTGGTCTATGTGGCCATTAAGAGCCTTATGAGAGCATGTAATCAATATTTTTATATAGTGGAACAAAATCTCAATGGGAGCGCCATCCTTTTGGACGTAGATAAGCAAATGCTATTTGCCGATACTTGAACTACGCTTAACATGCTAAGCCAGTCAAGTTGGAAAACCCTTAATTACCTAGTCATAGAGCACAACCGAGGAGGGTTAGCAAGATTATCATTTGATGAGGTCGGAGTTGCCCGCGGTAGTGAACCAAAGGACTGTGTGACCCCTGTGTGTGATGGTAGGCGTGTAAAGACAAGGGTCATCGCCTCATCATAGAACCATCACACATGTACATACGACAGCCATATTGGGAAAGAAAGTCAACATTGAGGGTGATACGTGTACATGTGCAAGAGATGACCCTTATGAACCATAGATTTGTGGTTGCACCACGTCTGTATGACCTTGGACTTGTCTCTAGGAGAGGACCTGTAATCCATAGACGAAGATTATATCCCCTAACCTATTGGTTAACTTTGGTAGCCCTATCATGGGAACCGCTGGGTCAATTTGAGAAAGTGAGTATGGATTATAGTCCACATTAGAAGATGGAGGGCTTCAACAACTTTATAATTTCTTGACATAGTTGGATTTGAATCCCATTAAAATTATTTATAATTAATTATTTTGATGATAAATTATTTTTAAATTGATAGTTTTAATTTTTATAAGTCTTTAGATATTTTATTTTTCAAAATGGATTTATAAATCGAGAGAAATTGAATTTTCAATATTTTAAATATTCAGAGAGAACAATAAAAATACATAATCTTTTGTAAAAATAGTTATTATTTTTTTATAAATCATATCTTATATGGGGGGCCCACCATAGGACCACATGGGAAGTACGTGGGCCCACATGGGGACCCATGAGCGGCACGCCCCTATTTATCGACATGCAATCCTAATTTTGACGAGGCCATCTAAGGCACACAATCAAGTTAAAGAAATATGGAAAGTTTTAAATTTTTAAGGAGTTTGAATATTCAAAGAAAGTATGTATAAGAAATTTATACAAGAGAGAGAAAAGTAAAATATGTTTTTCATATTTGTATTATTTGATGGGATTAAGTTAACGAAGCTGAAGGATAAGATTCTAGTACCTTCCTTTGAATCATTATGGTTGATCTAAAGATTGTATGGCTCAGATCTCTAACCCCACAGGTCTCCTATTATCAATGGTCTTGATCTAATCTCCATAAGGATGACTAACCCTAAGAAACCCTAATCTATAGAGCAAATCTATATATAGGGGCCCAAATCACTACATTCTCTACACCTCTCATCTCTCTCGTCTGCTCTCTAGGTGATATGCCACCCTCTCTTATCTCTCTAAAATCTCTCATGTCTCTCTCCCTAGAAAATTATTTTTGAGTTAGATATAAGGGGCACGCCCCAGGCTAGGTGTAAGAGAGGGCACGCTCTACACATATAAGGTATTGAGGCCTTGTGGTTTATGTGATGTTTCATCTTGCTCTCTGATTTGAGAAGGGTTATAGCATAAGGTTCCCCATGCTTCGAAGACCTGAAATAGACCACTGATTTGGTGCGCTATTGAAAGGAGGAGATTCAAAGTGGGGTGTGCAAAGTCCAGTTGAGGTAATCTTCTAGCAATTTTCTTTGAGGTTTGCAGTCATATGTTTTTCTTGTTCCCATGAGCATTTATGTTATTTTTGCTTATTGTATAAAAGAAGTTTTATTAGTAGCAGCAAGTGAGCACCTCTTTTGTAATTGTTTTTGGTTTATTTTCAGTTTATTTGATTGTAATTGGGCCTTTGTAAGTGTTCTAGTCGGTATAAAAGAGAAAAATTAAAAACTGCATATACCATGCTAGTTCGCCTTGTCCAACTTTCAAGTATAATTTACTAAAAATTTCTTAATGGATAGTTAGGGACATAGTTACCAGAATCTTTCAACTTGGAGGTGATCCCGACACTCCAATGCTCCGAGAGCTAGACACATGGATGGATCTCACTCTCAAATGGGGAATATGATCCCAATCTCTTAGGGGTCAGTTGATATAAATCACACTTTTTTTTCTTTAAGAACAATATCAGTCAGTCATGTTAGATTGATCTTTTATAAGGAAACAAGTCTTAAATGCATATCTGTCAACAAAAAAAGTTAAGAATGTTGCAAAATTATATTCTATATATTTTTCAAAGAGACATGAGATGCTTTTACTATTCATGACCTTTATAATATACCATACAATCTCAAAAAGTTCGGATCCATCTCCACAAAATGTTAGGATCGAGCCCCTAAACTTCAAGGTGTATAGACAACAATCCCAAACAACAAGAGCTTCCAGTCTATCATGATCCCACATTTCCGCCCCCCATGCCAACAACAATAGTTATGGAATTTGCCTATGCTTTCATATACGACTTTTATTTGATAAGAGCAGTATCCAGTCCCCCTTTTTGATGTTTGTTTGCTTCAACTTCTAAGTTTGTTTGTTTGTTTTTTTTTTTTTGGTTGAAGTAAAAGATGGACTTCTAAGTTTGCAGTATAACAAAAAAAAAGTGGTACACAGATAACCTGTAAATTAGAGCGAAATAGCCCCTTGCAGTAAGATTAAGGTGATAAGGAATCGAACTAGCGACATCCCTTTGAAAGTTCAATTTTCTGTTGCACCTCTTCCATTCTTTTGTTGTTCCCTATCCACCAGAAAAACAACTTGGCAATCTCAAAAGAGAAATCATGATTGAATGCTGACAAAATGGAAAATAAATTATATGTTCCAATGGAGGTTAACATGATATAAACTCGGACTTCACATTTCTAGTACAATGCACTATATTATATAAAATCAAGTATCTAAAACCTTCAAAATAGTTTTCACTCATGCTAGCTGACAGAACAAGCATGGTAGAAAACATTAATAAATGAAAAAAAAATAATACAACTAAGAGATAAGAAAGAGTTGTTAAGTGTTTTTGTCACTTGTATAGGTGCATCTTCCACTAATAGAGTGGTGAAAGACTCTATTGCCATGATGAAGAATGGACAAGAACCTTAAAGTCTAGTGTTGGACTAACATAGATAAGAATATTAGCATCAATTTTGTAGTACAATATGATACAAGAAGTGATATGGAGCAATTTAGGACATCAGAAGAGTAAAGTTGAGTTTGTCTGTATTAGCAGCAAATAATGGGAGTGAAACATGTTTTAGATGATCTTTGAAGTCCAGCGTAGTGGGCACCATGGACTCATGACAAATCATTCTTGGCTAGATGAAACTTTTCTCAATGTGTCTGTTCTAACTTAATAAGAAAATTATACTTTCCAATTCGAAAAGTGCAACACATGAACTCAATCATGTTTATGTAATACATTAAAAATTCCCTCAATCTGAAACTCAGTCGATGCCAATCTAACTGATTTTTTATTGCTAGTTATGCTTTTTATGCTATGCTTTTTACAGCATTCCCAAATGGAGGTATCACGTGGGAGTTTCTTTCCCATTCTATATCTCACATTTAATTAGCAGAGTTAATGCAATCGCACTAGTTTTGAAACTCAAAAATTGTCATGTGTGTGATACAATTTGCAACCATACACAAACTACCAAGTACTAGTGATAGGATATGTTAAGATCTACTAGTTGTTACTCTTGGAAACTGGTTCGTAAACTCTCTCACTCAAATATGAGGAAGGATATTCTTGATGTACTCCATACTCTCCCCAATACCAAGTGATCAATTGAAAAAGGAGCAGTGATTTGTGCTTGTTTAATTAACCATCCTTAGTATATGAGGTGAAAGCACAATAGAACTTCATTTCAAAGAATTATGTTGAGCAGCCACATAAAAGCTTCTTCAAACACCTAAAACTTTTTGCCTTCAATATCCATTCGACATTCACTATACTCCGTTAGTGACAGATGGATTTAGGTACCAACAATGACAACCACTAAATCACTTGGAATTTGGAGCAACATTTAGCTCTGAAGTGGAAGTTGGCCAAGTTGATTTGGAAGACCTACATAAGCCTCATATATTTTCAAAAGAATAATGTGTAGTATTAGCATCAGGTATTCTCCCCTGTGCAAACATTGAGTAGACCTCTTATTTGGAATAAGCCAATTTGCATGTTTGGTCTGGTGCAGTATTTGAAAGTCTTGCTCTACATTCATGCGACTGCCGGTATTTCACTTTTGTAAAATCTGCCACATGTTGACTGAGAACTATGACAAGCCTACACCAAAAAAAAAAAACGTCTCTCAAGGACCTAGGTGGATTAAAGAAACACGCCAGGGCAACCTATAGAATTTAATATCAACTATGTACTGAAATATTACATAGATGAGAGCTCATGAGTTCATGAAAGGGGATGGCATGGCTGGTTAAGATAAAAGTGCTTGCCACATCCATTTATCTCTACTTGCCATTGAATTACTTTGGCAGTATAAAACACCAATTTGTTCATGCAACAGAAATGTTTACTCAGGTGACATTCCCTCCGACTCTCATTGACACATTCTATAGTGATGATTAGATTGTGTTTTAATCTTTTCTTTCGATAATGTCTTATTAAGCAGCAAAATAAAAGTGATGTTCTACCCTCACCATCTTGACATGGAGAGCATCTCTAACCGTCTCATTATTTGCCCAATAGTAGGATAGGAAATAGCCATACTCCTGCATGAAAATCTATCTTGATTGAGAAATAGTTCAGCAGTAGAAATAAGAAAACAAATTGTGCGTGTGTGTGAGAGAGCGAGAGAGGATTAGAACGTATAATTTAAAGGTGTGGAAGACTTGTATATGTGCACATATGCCTTTTTGTGCATGTGTACGTGCATGTACATATATGCAAGAGAGATACCCTGACGAATAAAGGAGAAGTGAGCAGGAGAGTAGTATAGGATGAATGCTCATCCTGTTGCCACATAGCTCTGAGTCTTATATATGACTCAGATACGTACGGCTCCAAAATTTGGACCAGATTAATTCTTGAAGTAAGCTGCAAGTTCAAACGGGCCATAAGTGGCTAATAAATACATTATTTAGAAAATAACAAGAATCTATATATCAGCATAAGTGTGGATGAGACAAATTCCCTCACATTGAGCACAGCTTGGATGTTCAAAACACATTCTTCATTTGTTGGATCTGCAGACAACCCTTGGCAACTTTCTTTAGTCGCCTGAAGAGGGAAACAAAAAAACAAAAACAAAAAATCCAACTTCACGATGTTAGGATGCCTCCAGACTTACAAATTCCAATTTCACGATGTTAGGATGCTTCCAGACTTACAATAATTTTAACCAACTAATCAACTGAGTCTACACGAGAGATCTGAACACTTCAGAGCCATCCAATCAGAGGGGAACAATTTGATATTTATAAGGCCAACATTTGCCTTGATTTAAAGCTCATTTTCCATATAATTATATATGCTTCCAAACAACTACTTTGGCATCCAGTGTCCTCCAATTTTCATGAAATATTTACTGCATCCCATATTATTTGAAATATCTATTGTAAGAAATTAGGAAAGTTTATGAGAAGGGTTCTTATCAGACAACTATAACAAACTCAACTCAAGTATAATATATCTCTTTTTTTGCCACCCCATTCTGTTGTGTTGTGTATGGACATGACATTTGCTATTCAATGCCAATTTTCTAAACTAAATACTTGAAGATGTCATTCTACATATAGTCCTGTAGTCAAACACATGATTTTCATGTTAAACTCATTCTCAATAGAGTGCTTAAACTCGAAAGACTTGGAAAGAACCTACCTCAAGAGGTCATCTACTATCACCAAGATATAGTGAACCACCATAACTTGTTGTTGGGCAAAGCCCCTATCACTCTAGGATGTAATCAAGTCCAACAATTTAGTGCTTTGGCCTGATGAATGCAAAAATCGAAGATGACGGGCCTTTCCACATTGGCACCCTTCACAAACTGTCCTGCAATATATTGCTCAACTTGGGTACTTCATCAACCAACTTCATTAAATAAATTGCAATCAATTGAAGCCAAGATGACCGAATTGAGAATGTCAAACCACAAGGCAGGCCCAAAACCAAAAGCATCCAGCTCCAGATTGACCAAAGAGAAGCTCTTGATCACATAAATCCTCTTTACAATCAACTCAAGCAAAAGATGTGTTAGAAATTTTCATTAAGTAAACTCTTTTTATTTCAATGTTAGCTTTCTATTCAGTTAACTTCATTCAACATAACGCATAGAAGCTTAGAAGAAGATCACAAAGGGCCTATGTACTTGTCCAACTAATCTCTAAGATGTCAACATTGAAGATGTGTTAGAAATTTTCATTAAGTAAACTCTTTTTATTTCAATGTTAGCTTTCTATTCAGTTAACTTCATTCAACATAACGCATAGAAAGCTTAGAAGAAGATCACAAAGGGCCTATGTACTTATCCAACTAATCTCTAAGATGTCAACATTGAATTGCTCCTTTAGATAGAGTTAGAGCATCTGTTGCTCTTCTTCTTCTTCTTCTTCTTGAATATGAGAATCTAATACTTGCCCGACTAGATAGAGAAACAAAGGAGGAACTCCGCCATGCAAAGAAATCAGATAAGATGTGACTTATCCAATAAATATGTTACGATTGAGGAACACATTAAAACCGAACGCATGTACTTTTCTACAAACAAAGAAGCTATACAAAAGTAAAATTCCTAAATTACCCCTTACTACAACTCCTGATCCATAACATGAGCTCCACAAGCATGACGCTTTTGAGTTGCCACTCACACTTGAAACTCGATGAATGTATCTAGCAAAAGTATTGATCAGAATTTGGAAAAGTGAATAATTATGTTTACTGGGAAGCATTGCATCCATGCCTTGTGGGCAAAGAATTACAAAACTTTTGAAAAGTAAACCAAATAGTGCCTGTATGATAGACAATATAAATTTAAGAAATGTCCAAAGAGAGTAAGCTAATTCAGTTGGCAGTTGAAGCACCCTATTGTTGGCAGTTGGAGCACCCTATTGTTAAAAAGTGAAACAATTCCAAATCCAACAAAATCAGCGAAATTTGTTTTACCTACATTAAAACATGGATTGCAGCATTCTTCTATTGATTCAGGAAAGTACTTTCTCAATAACATTCAAACTCCAAATCCACAATCACCCATTTAAACAACATTGCTAAAGAGTTCCGAACCAACAATTTGGAAACTTACTAGGAGTCCCAAAAGACATAGACATCATCTTAGTTATCAGGTTTAGTTGAAACATATTTTCTCTACGCCTCCAAGTAACAAAAATTCGAGTAGTACTAAATGATTTAAGTAACTCTGTCTAGCAATCATTTTGATGGCTTAATATGAATTCACAAAATTAAACTAAATGTAAGCTTCATATATATTGGGGCAATGTAGTCCAAAAATTAAATCAAAATTCCAAAGAAGCTCATATGAAAACAGAAATGAAATGATCCATACATAAGGCATCACATTTTGGTAATCATGGTTGAAAAAATAAAAAGGAGGATGAAAAAACCAAGGCTTGACGTCCATGGCTAGATTTGGCACACAAGCATGTGATGGAAGAGTAGAGAGATGCCCAATATATGGGGCACAAAAAATTTATTCATTGGAATCACAGCCACAATGGCCTCCTTAGAAACTCAAACCCTCTTAATATAATTTCCTGTAAATCTCATGACAATGTCGTTCTCTCTGCAACTCTAACTTTGTATCTCTGCAAATTACTCTAAATCTGTCTAGCAATGTCTCTGTCTCAAGAAATAGCTTAATGGGTTGGTGTGAGACAAACATTGGAAAGAATACATCAATTGCCAAAGTCTACTTGATGATGGATGAAATTGCGGTTTAAAAATACAAATATTATTGGACATCATGCACTTATAACCAATCTTTCGATATCTTGGGTCAACAATCCAGGAAAATTGAGAGATCAAAAAAGATGTTGCACACAGAATTAGAGCTAGGCGGACGAAGTAGAGATGTGCACTTGGAATTTTATGCGATCACGGCCGCATACCAATAAGGCAGAAGGGCAAGTTCTATAGGACAGCGATGAGACCAACTTTGTTCTATGAGGTAGAATGTTGGGTGGACAAAAAACAATATACCCATAGAATGAGTGTAGCAAAGACGAAGATATTGAGATGGCGGAGTGGTAAGACAAGAAGGGATAAAATTTGAAATGAATCTATTCGAGAGAATTTAAGCATGGAACCAATAAGCGATAAAATAAGAGATGGTAGACTTAGATGGGCTGCCCATGTGTGGCGACGATCAAGTACAAAACTTGTTAGAAGGTGCGAGGTAGTTCAAGTGGAAGGACTAAAAAGGGAAAGAGGTAGCGGTTGAAAGTAGTCCGAAAAGATTTGAGGACTTATGGCCTCACTGAGGATATGGCTTTTGATTGAGCCGAATGGAGAGCCAAGATTTATATAGCCGACGTCAATTAATTGCAAAAAGGTCAAAAAGATGATGAAGATGCAATTATAACCAATCCAAAAACAAAGATAGTATATGTTTGCAAATGAAGAATCTATTTGGCAACTCCTTCCACCCATGGTTTGAAAACGACACAAACCCACCCAAATAGAAGAACAATAACAAAAATAGCAACAATAACGCCAACAACATCAGCAACAACAACAACAACAACAACAATAATAATAAATTATTATGTTAGCAACTACCATACCCACAATTTAACTCTTAATTTATTGTTTGGATATTATCTACAAGCCTTCAGAGTTCCAATAACATCAAGAGTTTTAAGAAAAACCAAAATGGCAAGCTAAATGGATTACAAAAAGAAGGTGAGGTAAGAAATGTCCATCAATCACCTCATACAATTCATCTGATACCAGCCCCATCCTGTGTGCGGCTGGAACCTGCACAGTGTCATACTCCTTTTGTGTGACTGGATTGCCCAACAAGTAACCCTACAATACAGATAGAGTCATACAAAATAATCAGTCAGTCATATAAATTCCATGATTTCAAGAATAAAGCCTCTGTTCAAAGGATAAGAACCTTGAGATTGAAAACTGGTTTATAGCCAGCGTCAATGCCTACAATAAGACCACACTCACAGAGTATCAGGAAGTAAAAAGTGAGCAATAAGAAATCATCTCAGTAAAACTTTATATACTACAAAAAAACTTATAGAGAGCGAGAGAGAGAGAGAGAGAGAGAGAGAGAGAGATAGTGGGTACGGGGTACCTAGTTGGTACTTACTTTACTAAAGTTAAAGGTTAACGTACGGTACGGGTACTTAGTTTATTTCGTAGAAGTAGTAACCTCCCCGTA
>NW_006497735.1:1930736-1957558 GCF_000471905.2 Amborella trichopoda
TAAGTAAGTAAGTAAGTAAAGTAAAGTAAAGTAAGTAAGAACTAACTAATAACTACTACTAACTAACTTAACTTAACTAATAACTAAACTAAAGTAAGAGAGAGAGAGAGAGAGAGAGAGAGAGAGAGAGAGAGAGTCATGTGGGGGTACCATTGGCTATTTCATAAGTTAAGACTGGGACTGTTATTTCTGAATAGGAATCCCCTGCAATGTAAAGTGGGTTTGACAAGAATTCTGGATATTTAATGAACCACTGTTTTATACATGAGAAAACTGTATATTATCAATCCTCATGACATAGAAATGATGGGTAAAGATTGAGAGCAAATAGGTACAAAGTACAATGAATAAAAGTCCATTCATTACTTACCTTGTTCAAAAACTTATAGATGTCCTTGACAGTCTTGACGTCAATGATTTATAATCTTGAGGGGCATTGGGGTATGAAAATCCAGTTCCAGTTGTTGAATCAAGAAATATGATGTTGGCAACCTACAGTTTCATAACTTTTTGGTTCAAATTCAATAATGCCGATAAAAGGTATATGGAAGTAGTTGAGAAAAAATAGTAGTAGAACAACACCTGGGTCCACGAGTAAAGGCTGGTTCGAAGACTTGGCAGTGTCCCATCGTACTCTGCCACCTCAAATCGCAGGGGACCTGCAAGACGAGTTTGGATTGTTAGTATTGGGTGTGGTTTAAAAAAGTTTTGTCAAGGGTGCGGTTTGTAACTTTGAATAGAGCCGAGGCTCTAAACAATCAAAGTACAGGCGCACCTTTAAATAGTGTTGAGAAATATGGTTTCGATACTGGAAATATTTGTAACACCCTTAAAATATATTTTCATCTTTAATTATAAAATTTAAAGCTTAAAAAATAGTGTAGATCGAGTTGATCTATGAAAACTTGAAACTTTTGAAAATTGACGGTCTAAAAATGCGTTACAAGATGAATTATTTCCAAAACCTAAAATCCATTTTTTTTTTTCTCATGTCCAAGCATATTGATGTCGATATGATCAATTTGAGGATATTTGGGCATCAAAACAACCTCTTCTAGTTAAATTTTTGAGGAAGGTTCTAATTTGATTGGTTAGAGCCTCGGCTCCATATAAATTTATTCTTAGCTATAATGTTAGGATTTCTATTATGGGTGCGGTTTGTATAGAGCCTAGGCTCTAAACCATAAAATTAGAGCCTACCTTCAAATAGTATCGAAAAATGTGGTTTCAATATTGAAAATCTTTATGATAGCCTTAAAATATATTTTCATTTTTATTTATAAAGTTTAAAGCTTCGAAAATAGTGTAGATCGATAGGTCTATGAAAACTTGAAAATCTTGAAAATTGACTGTCCAAAAATGCATTACAAAATACTCTATTTTCAAAACTTGAAATCTATGTGTTTTTTTCATGTCTATGCATTTTGATGTCGAGTCAATTAGAGGATATTTGAGCTCAAAAACAACCTCTTCTAGTGAATTTTTGAGATAGCCTCAAATTTGATTGTTTAGAGCCACGGCTCTATATAAACTTTCCCCTTTTATTATTTCATAAAATAAAACTGATGCTTTTTTAAGGTTTATTTTGGGTCCAGCCAGCACGTTATTGGCATTATATATTGTGGATCCTCATCAATACATAATGGGTGAGGTTTCTATAAGGTTGCAACCTTAAACAATCCAATTTAGGCGCGCCCTAAAATTTTATCATAACATGTAATTTTGTTGTAAAGAATTCTTAGTATTATCTTAGAATCTGTTTTCATACCTAATTAGAAATTTTTAAATTTCAAAAATGGTTAAAATCAAGTCAATCTATAACTATATAACTATATGAAAATCTTGAAAATGGATGGTCTAGATAATGTGTTGCAAGATGCACTATTTTTGGGAGTTAAAAACTTTTTGTTTTTCATATTCATACATCTCGATGTTGAGATGATCGATTAGAAGGGTTTTTCAACATTAAAACAACATTTTTGATAGATTTTTTAGGTGCATATGTGATTCTACATTTTAAGGTTGCAACCTTACTAAAAATTTTCCCATACGATATCATATTCAATTTATGACAATATATGTACTAATAGAGAGACGATAGTGCTCACACTATAGATCTAAGTCCATGGTGGTATGAGTTCTAAGTCTTAATGTTTCAACATGTCTCCTATCAGAATCGACCGATCTGGATCAAGAATCATCCCACTCGAATTAGTTTCCACAATAGATTAAAAAAGGGCCGTGTCACCCCTAGACTCGTTGATTCAACTATAGCAAACAATCGAGTCGCTATAGCAGAATGGGCGATTCCCGTTTAAAAACATTTGACTGCCCGTGAACTTGGGTTTTTTATTTATTTTTGTTTTTGAACCTTGTTTTTGTAGAGACAATAATTGATCCCAAAATTCATTTTAATCTATAAACCTCATACAATAGATTACAAACTCACAACAAATCATTTCCTTCTTCTTCTTTTTCCAATTTTTTCAGTGGAAAAAAGCATGTTTTATGTGTTCTTGAGAGCAATGGGCAAATAGCCATTTTATCATTAATTTCTCAATGGTTTTGGTTTTATTTTCTTTTTTAAATGGTCTTTGGAGACCCTAGAACAAGATTTAGTATTTGATTAGTGCTAAAATGTAACGATCCTAGATGGTTTAAGGGCCTAACTTTATGTGTTTTCATCACCCAAAGGTTTTGGGGTGTATTTGTTAGGTACCTAATATTTGGTATCAGAGCAACCACTGCAGCTCAGGTGGGCTACTTGAATATAATAAGAGTGAGAGCCGCCTGAATATAATCAGAGTGAGAGCCACCAAAGACGTCAATCCTAGGAAATGGCTATCTATGGAAAGGGCTACTTGAATAGAGTGAGAGCCCATCATAGAGTGAGAGTCTCCAAGGACGTCGATCCTTAGAGTCACCAAGGATGTCGATCCTAAGAAAGGGCTATCTTCGGTGGTTTACGGTTTAAGGGCCTAACTTTCCGAGTTTCCGTCACCTAAGGGTTTTGGGGCGTATTGGTCAGCACCTAACATAAAAATATCACGTTGGAGAGGATCTAGCCGTAAGTTTTTGGGTTTCCAAAGCCAAGGTCAGATGGTGTTGATGTTGTTTTTCTTCAGATTCATATGGGGATATTGATTTACAATGGTTTTGTTTTCATATAAATTAGCATGTGAATTTATCATTTTGTTATCTTTACATATAAATTAGTATGTGAGTTTATCACTTTGTTTTCTTTACGATTTTTTTGTGAATTTTTTTTTTTTCCTATATTCTTGAGCACTGTCCGTTAAACAGCCAATTTCTGAACGATTTGTCAACATTTTTTTGCTGAAATGTGTTTACAAAGGGTCTTTGGAGATCCTAGAACAAGATTTAGGTCTTTGTCAGTGCTAAAAATCATCTCTTTGGCATGGATCTAGCCCGAAATTTTTCGGGTCCAAAAGCTTTTAGATCTTCAAGTACTCATTCACATATCATATTTGATGTCGTTTTTCTTCGAATTTATGTGGGGATATTAATATGAAGAACTTTATTTCTCATCTAAACCAGGTATGTGAATTTCTCATTTTGTTTTCTTTTTCTATTAATTTTTGGGTGAAAAAATTCATGTTTTCATGTGTTCTTGAGAGGAGTCTGCCAAACAACCAATTTATCATCGATTTGTCAAGGATATTTGCCGGAATTTTTGTTTTTTTAAAACAAAACAGTACTTGGACGCCCTACTACAAGATCCAAGACATGATTATGTAGTGAGATTAACTTTCGTTTTTAGTTTTTTTTTTTTTTTTCATTTTTACAATTATTTCCAATTTTTTGTCTTCACTATGTAGATTTTCAGAAAAAAATCATTCTTTAAATAATTTTTTTAAAGTTATAATATCTGGATTTCTTTTTTCATTTTTTTAGATCTCATAATACGAAAGTAATTTTGTATGTAATATCCTTCTATCAAGATTGATCATTTGGATATTGCAATGAATATATGTTAATATATTAACCCTTGATTAATAATATATTATTTTTATTATAGATTTAAATAAAGATTTTTATATTAGATAACAACTTTTTATACTAAATAGAAAACTTTATTTATATTATTTTTTCATATTTTTTTTAGATCTTATAATATGGAATTGTTTTTTGATGCAACTGTTGTTCTATAAAGATTGATCATTTGGAAATTAAAATAAATAGAGTAATATGGGAAAAGTTTATATAGAGCCGAGGCTGTAAACAGATCAAATTTGAGCCTACCACAAAATTTTCACTAGAAGAAGTTGTTTTGATGCCCAAATATCTTCAAATTGATCATCTCGACATCAAGATGCATGAAAATAAGAAAAAACAATGGATTTCAAGTTTTAGAAATAATGCATTTTAACGCATTTTTGGACAGTCAATTTTCAAGATTTTCAAGTTTTCATAGATCTATTGATCTATAGTATTTTTTAAGCTTTAAACTTTATAAATAAATATAAAAATATATTTTAAGGCTATCACAAAGATTTCCCATATTAAAACTACATTTCTCGACACTATTTGACAGTAGGCTCTAATTTGATTGTTTAGAACCTAGGCACTGTACAAACTACACCCAACTAATATATTATAATTAATTCCCTATACATTAATAATGTAAATCTTGCAACGTATTTAGTAATTTATTTAAAATTTATATAGATGAATATGGTCATGCATGTTGCAATTGTTGTGTTCTTCTAGCTTCACGTCCTATAACCATGCATCTAGCTAGATTTATCAGATTCTTAAGTTATGCATGTTGTGTCCTTCTAGCTTCACGTCCTATAACTATGCATCTAGTTAGATTTATCAGATTCTTAAGTTATGCATGCTGTAGATCTTATGTCTGATTAGCTTGAGATTGACATGGAGATTCTAAGGAGTTACAAATCGGGTTGAATATATGATGCATGTTCATGTTTCTGCCTTGCAAAGTACTTATATTCATCATCGATTGGCAATGCGATCAATCGAGTCATCAAATGGATTGTGAAACAAATGATATTCTTTTCTTTTTACTGTATGGAAAAAGTTTATATAGGCTCTAAACAATCCCCGTCTCAACAATTTCACTAGAAGAGGTTTTGATGTCCAAATGTCATCAAATTGATCATCTCGACATCAAGATACATGGACATGAGAAAAAAAAAAAAAAAGGAATTTCAAGTTTTGAAAATAGTGCATCTTGTAACACATTTTTGGACCGTCAATTTTCAAGTTTTTATAGATCTGCTCCATCTACTAGATATTTGAAGCTTTAAATTTTATAATTAAAGATGAAACTAAATTTTAAAGCTATCACAAAGATTTTCAGTATTGAAACCACATTTCTCAACACTATTTGAAGGTGTGCCTTACTTCGATTGTTCAGAGTCTCTACTCTTGACAAACCTCACCCATACTCTATTAAACAACTTATTGCATAGTATAAGTCATGGACTCATCTAAACCATGATGATTAATAAGCACTCTTTTTTTAGTAATGTGAATGTAATGGTCAGTAGGGATTCAGACAAGGAAATGACATCTCAATATTCACGTTTTTTTGTAAAATAATGAAAATACGTAATACACCACTCCGAAAATTTTGAAAATACGAAAAACACTATTTTTAGGGATTTTTAGTAATTATTTGAAAACAAATATTTATGCCGAAATTGGCTGATAATGGGATTCTCTGATCTAACCCTTATTTTGACTGATTTGGGTCACCGTTTTATTTTTCAAAACCTTGTTTGCAACTAATAGATAATTATATGTCCGTATAATATGATTTTCCTTTTAAGTTCGAATAATTAGCGACAACATGATGGTAAGAATGATGCAAAGAAGGCAATTGGACAGAGGTTCCACTCTTACTACCACAACCTTGGTAAACGATAAACTAACTCCCTTGTTGTATGGGCCCTACCAATTATGATAAACTAACTCCCATGTTATACCGGCCCGATAAACTAAACTCCCTTGTTGTATGGGCCCTACCAATTATGATAAACTAACTCCCATGTTATACCGGCCCTACCAATTATGATATCGAAAAGAACCCACTTTTATTTAAGGAAAAATATCTCTATACCATTTATTTTTAAGGAAAAAAAATATCTCTATACCCCATATTTAACGATAAACTAACTCCCATGTTACATAGGAAAAATATCTCTATACCATTTATTTTTAAGGAAAAAAAATATCTCTATACCCCATATTTAACGATAAACTAACTCCCATGTTATATGGGCCCTAGCAATTATGATATAGAAAAGAATACACTTTTATTTAAAGAAAAATATCTCTTTATTTTTAAGGAAAAAAAATATCGCTATACCCCATATTTAACGATAAACTAACTCCCATGTTATATGGGCCCTACCAATTATGATATAGAAAAGAACACACTTTTATTTAAAGAAAAATATCTCTATACTCTTTATTTTTAAGGAAAAATATCTCTATACTTTATATTTTTAAATTTCATTTCACAAAGGGAGAATATCTCTATACCTTCTATTTTTAAGTTTCATTTCATAATAGACCAAATGTTTTAAAAGATATAAAATTGTAGATTTTATTTCTTCTAACCTCCTCAGTAGTTTGGAGTTTTGAAAAACACAAGAGAAAAGAACGAGTGAGAGAGACAAGAAGATAGAGAAATAGATAAATTTGAAATATATAAGTAAAAACAATGCCTAAATACTACCATGTGACACTCGGCTCTACGTAACGTCTCAACGTACTTCTAGTTGGTACTAAATCGACGATCTGGTCAATACAAGGCAGCCAAATCAACGATCTTAGTCCACTTAGTTTTAAATAACATTACTCATTTTTAGTGGGTCTTGATAAATCCCCGAATAGAAGGTTTTCATTTGTTTCGTTGGTGAATTTTTAAAGTAAGATATTTTTTTTTCCTTTTTTCTCTATATCTTCATCACTTTTGAGAGAGGTTTTCTATAATTGTTTTGTCTTTGGGCCCAACTTTTGTTAAACCCATTCCTTGTTGAGTCGCGTAGTGGAAAATTAACGCTTATGGCGAGCACCATGTGTAGGTGTGTACAACCGAAAATACACAAATAAAATCATGCATGCACCATGAGCACACTAAATCTAGATAAAGAAAATTCAATAAATTATAGAAAAATATCATAATATAAAAAAATCTCAAACACAAATACCTCTCTCTCTACAACTTTTCCGTCTCTCTTCAGTTGCTATCTCTCTAACTCACACTTAAGGTGGCAACGCGCCTGTCCCTTGTTTTCATAGCGTTAACTCGGGGTTGACCCTGACCCTGACCCTGGTCCAACCGACCGAGCCAGTGGGCCAGGCTGCCCAACCCATTGGCAGCTTACTCACGCCAACCCTTACGACCTCACGGTATTGCTTTCTAAAGGACTTACGCTAAAACTCTTAAACACTTTCATATTTATGAGGACTCATAAAGATAAAATCTTTTCCTATGATAAGTCTAGGTTCAAACATGTACAACTCCAAATCAAATTTCCTATTTAAAGCACATCTCAAACAAAGCAGTCCGAGGCAACTGGGGTCCGGCGAACATGGCAATGGCGCCAATGGCAGTAGCAATGGCGTCAAGGTCAGGACTGCTGGAAACTAGCAGGAGGTCCAACACTGACACGGTTGTAGAAACATCGCCAAGTTACCCCGGCCACTTTGCACGTACTGGAAGAAAGAGAGCTGGGCAGAAAAAGACCAGAGACAATGCCAATCGCGCCAATGAGTGCTGCAGTGGCGCTGTCTCATAGTCTCCCAAACTCCAGGCAAAAGGAAGAAAAAGGCCTTGGAAGGCAACAAGGGTTTTCTCGAGGCTCAGAGGGAGGGTGCCATTGCCAGCTGAGCTAGCGCAGTTGCCAAAGGCGCTCTCACCTAAGCTTCTAGGGAACCCGGAATAGGGGCTGGAATGGTCAGGCAATACTGGAAATGGCGTCAACGCCTTTTCCAGTGTCGCTTGCTCCTTTAAGGCCCCAAAACCAGTAAAAAGAGGCTCGGAGCGAGCCAAGATGAACTACAGGTTGATGGTGGCCCTTTGGGACGAAGTCTAGGGTGGTCACTTCAATGACTAGGGTGTATTAGAAGCTTAACAGGCCCAACAGTGAGCACTAAACTGTTTATACTTGAAAATACGAGCAAGGAACTCGATAGCCACCTTGGTTTCGAGAGTAAACTTGTCAAAATGAGGTGATAGAGAAAGTACCCCATCAAATTACATTCCAAGCGAGAGTCGGGCCAGAAGACTTTCTCTTGCTTAAACTGCTGGCAGAGCCAGCTTCCAACACACTTTCCCCTTGGATTCTGAAACAAGTTTTGAAGTATTGAATAAAAAGAGGGGGAATTTTATGAAGAGTTTTAAAACAAAGGAAATCTAGTAAATGCCATTAATGAGATAAAAGAGAAGAAAGAGATAGATACCTTAGGCAGGGCACTAAGTCGGGCGCTTGGAGTTGGTGTCAGTTCAAAGGTAGTAGTCGCACGACTACTTCCAGTCTTTTGGGATTTTACCGGATAAAACTATAAGTAAAAGAGGGCCCAAAAAGTCGGGTTATCCAGGTCGCCTTCGGCTTGAATGAGGATTAATATAGTTCTTAAGGTTGAGGACTTGAGGTTCGAGTTTGGTTTTTGGAGTTGAATGGCTTCGGATTAGGCCAAGCAGAGCTTATTCGCACTTAGTAAAAATTTATATTTTTGTGCTCGAGGGGGTGCCCCTTGTTTATAGGCATAATAGTCTCATAATAACAATTGGTTCGTTTTAGATGAAATCTGGGCCCTTGATGTGACATCGCATTTGCAAAATACTACGGCGCCATTGCCAATGGCGACGTATTAGGATTAATTCTAATCATCGTCATTTAATGCTCAGTATCCCATGATCTTGGATGGGGTATACTTTTGTGGGCAGAGTGTTAGAGGCCCAATGACATTGGCAATGTCGTTGGCACCTTTTGGGGCTTCTTTCTGACAAATGCTAGCATGTGTCAATCTCTAGGTGCCCTTCCGTACGTTGGACCAACTAATCAGGTTCATCGTTGTTTGGAATGTCGTTGGCATCATTCACAGGTGTGCCACTGTTAGGTTGACCTATTAGACGGCTCCATATATGCGCCAACTGATGTCATGCTTCATTTGACTAATCCGAAGATGGTGTGGCTGACAAGACTGTCAACGCTTCTCTGTACAAAAACCTGACACATCCGTCCGTACTGACACCTGACATTTATCCGTACATCCAAGTTGCCTTCACCATTTGACCTGTCAAAGAGGGTCACCACTGCCAATGGCGCCGGCACCTTTGCCATACTCATTGGGCTTGTATCTCGAGATATGAGTTGTCCTGATCGATTTTGAACATCTGATCTTGGCGGAGCTCGGAGTGGCAATGACGCACTTTCCAATAGTGTTGGAGCTGACCGCTTCCATGTTGGTGGCTCTTGGTTCTGGTCTGCCTTGCTTGATCTTCTGGGACACTTTTGAGCGCTTCAACCTCTGCCAGGCTGGTCTGGGTGTATGGGGTATGGGTAATGGTTGGTTATAGTTGGATATGAATAGTTCAATTTTCAGGATGGTCTTCTCGAGGAATTTTGGTCTTTCACGGTTTTCTCGATTGAGATCGGGGTGTCTACATCTCACATTTATTTATTTGTTTTTCTATTTTATTTTATTGTTCTGGTTATTTTTTTATTTATTACTTTTAATTAGATCTTTTACACTTTTTAGGGTCTAGTAAACTGATCTAGAGCTAGCGCTATCATTAGGTTTAGAGGAGAACAAGCTCTAGAAGATTTGTGATGGTTCTAAATCTATGATTTGAGCAACCCCACTCTCTTTACTGATTAAAATCTTTAACTCGTTTCACAAGACATTTGAGTTGATCTTGCTCAAAAATCGATTCAAAATCGCCCATAATACTCTCTGGTTCTTTTCTTTGTATATGGAATCATGATCTCATATATGTATTTCTTAACGCAGTGTTGGGCAACCAATAAATTATTCCCCTTAGGAGGCCACCAACACCAACCAACCCTATGAGCCACTATCAAAATTTATTCACTTTAATGCAGCTTGGTGGTGGTCACCAAATATTGGATTTCATCGTCTCTCTCTCTTAGTACGATAATAAGAGGTAAGCAATTGACAATACCTCCTTTAAGGTAACAATAAATTCCATTCTAATTAGAACCCATTTAAAACCCAAGAAAATGGCATCATGAAAACACTCTCTCTCTGGAATCTACTATGCTACGCCTATGGATGAAAATGAACAATGTTTTTGCCCATAGGCTCAGCGCCGTCCGATTGTTTTGGACGGCGTGGATTAAAAGACCGCAATGAACCAACAATATCTGTTGCGATACTGCAATGGACATAACATGTACATGGCGCTACTTTTTCATACAAAAAAACACGAAAATTCGTCATGGTTCTCGTAGAGCTGTAGGTTGACAAGATCCATTCCTACCCACACACACATACACACACATATATATATATGGAAAAATTTCATGTACGTCCATGTGCATACTGCTACAGTAAACACCCAACGGCCCAGATCAAATCTGGGCCGATCTAACGGTCAAGGTTGTTCAAGAGTGTTTGAATTTTAATTTTCTTTTCTGCAAATCAGAATGATCTGAAATTTGAAGCATGTGTACATCTTAGTGAGGCGCACCTAATAAAAATATATAAAAATAACTCATAAAAAACTATTGACCAAAATACCCCTGAAACTTTTCGAGGGTATTTTGGTCAATTTATTTCATGTAAAATATTTTTTTTGATATTTTTTCGTAGGTTCGCCTATTTTTTATGAACATACTTTCAGATCATTCTGATTGGTAGAAAAAAAATAAAAAAATAAAACACTACCGGACATCCGTGATCGTCAAATCGCCCCAAATTTGATTAGGGCCATTCGACGTTCACTGTAGCAGTACAGGAATCGACGTACTGTAGCATCTTCCTATATATATATATATATAGACACACACACACAACATGAACTCCAAACCGTTGCGGATTGAGATCTCTCAAACTTAATTCATTTATAAGTTGCCATGTATATTATTTAGGTCTACCATTCATTTAAGTTATGAGTTCTCCAAAAGATAGAATGTACTGACCTATTTTGAAGACAAGACTGCTGAAGGCAGAGCATTCGGGACATCCAGTGAGCCAGAGGAGCAACAGATCTTCTTCAGAGTTGTTCTCAGATTTTGCGAAGTAGTAGAATTGGCGGTTCTCCTTCTCTTCATCAAGAGTCATGTACCTACATTAGGCTTCCCTTAATCACCTCTCTATCGACAAATATGTATGGCTGGTTTAGATTGTGTATAAGTTGCACAACATACTCGGCTCCAATATACCATTAAAAAAATTTATATAAAATGAGAATTGCTATGTATGAGTGAAAATCTTAAAAGACCTATTTTTTCCCATCCTCTGTAAGGGGACTAATGCCAGGCCCCTAACTTGGTGCATGCGTTCTGGTCAAGGGGCAGGGCCATCAAACTTCCTTTGACCCAACTAGCCTTAGGCGAAGGCAGCATCATGAATGCCACTTTGGCAGAAAGAGGTGTCACTCTTGCCAGCTCATTTCTACACTGCATATTGAGAGGGTGGTGACTAGTCTTGAGTTAGTCGGCAGACCACAGTGAACAATGCATGAGGACAGCCTAGAGACCGTGATGCATAACATAGATATATTGGTTCATGGCAACAAGGGGGCACAAGCCCCACAACTACGTCAGTGCAAAACGAGGCAATGCGCTGAATCATGGGCTCCATGGATGCCTGGGCTGGGCGGGCAGCCAAATTGGATTTCAAAAGGTGGTGGGGCAATGATGGTGTTGCAAGAGGCATGCATAACTAGTTGGCATGGCACGTGGAGGTAGCCTGCACAACACTCCAAGGATTGTAGGGGCCTGTAACAACCATCATGAGGCACCATGAGGCTTGAGCAGGTCGAACAGAATGACTTTCTAGTAGCTTGAGTCACCTCTCTTGAAGAGATCCCAGATGCCCTCTCCACCCAGCTTGATAGAAATCATGGTGACCCATGAGGAGCAGACTAGTTCTTGTGAAATCCATATGGGGCTTCTTGTGAAATCCATATGGGGCCCTGGAGGCTGATGTAGCTGCCCTAACATATATGTTTAAAGAGAACCTTATGATGTTGATTGATGACCTTGCATTGGTCAAGTGGGTGCATTGGCCAATCCTTTTAGTATAGTCAAATTAGCTAAGGTTTGAGTGTCAGAGCCCAAAACATTCGACAGAGCTCGTAGCTCTAAGGAGCTGGAGAACTTTCTACGGAACATTGATCATTACTTCCAATTTGCTCATGCCCAAGAGGAAGACAAAATGACCCTAGCCACCATGTACCCATTGGAGATGTCAAGATCTAGTGGAGGACATGCACAGTAGATGGATCGAGGCCTCCCATTACTAGCTGGGAGGGCCTCAAGAGGGAGTTGAAGAAGCATTTCCTTGACGAAAATGCTGCTTAGATGGCTCGTGATGTGTTGAGAAAATAAACACATTGTTGCAATACACAAGTACCTGAAAGAATTCTCAAGCCTCATGCTCGACATCAAGAACATGTCAGAGGAGGACAAGCTATTTAGCTTTATGGATAGCTTGCAACCATAGTCTCAAGCTCAGCTAAGAAGCCAATGGTTGAAAGACCTCCCTGCAAGGTTGGCTGTGGCAGGGAGTCTTGTTTGCCATGTCGGATAGTGCTTGACATGGCAAAAACAACGGTAGAGGAACCCCAAGCCATAGGTAGGTGGGCGACATAAGGGACAATCTTTTAAAAATCTAATATCCAAAGACTTATTCGTCTGCCTCATCTGCATGGGACCCCATCGAGCTAAAGATTGTCCATGGAAGCAGTCTCTAAACATTGTCCAATCGGTCCTTAAGAAGGAGGAAGAGGTTACAAGGGCCAATCCCCTCCACATGCATACCAATTCCATCCAACTACACGTAGTGAAAAGATGGTGAAGGAGGTGTCTCCTAGAGGAGGCTTCATGTATATTGTGGTCACCCTGAATGGGCAAGAGGCTTAAGTGATGGTGAACATAAGTGCCTCGAACTTTGTGTGGGATCGAGATGCGGCATGCTTTGGGCACAAGCTAACTTGGGATGTAGCAAAATGAAGGTGGCGAACTCAATGGACTAATCGGTTGTTGGGATAGCTCTAGAGGTAGAGGACAATGTTGGTGACTGGAGTGGGGTGATCAAACTAGTGGTTATTCCCTTGGATGACTTCGAGATCATCCTTGGGCTTGAATTCATGACCTTCACTAAGGCATTAGTGGTGCCACACTTGGGGGTGGTGGCAATCTTAATTAAGATGAGCCCTTGCATGATCCCTGTGGCTCAAATAGAGAAAGGGAGGACAACAACAAGGTCATGCTACTTTTCTAGTGGTCTTAGTAGTGAAGAAGACTAGCAAGGGACTGGTTGTGCTCCCTGTGGTCAAAAAGCTTCTTAGGGGTTCAGTGACACGTCACCCTTTGAGCTACCAAAGACTCTGGCCCCACAAGGCAAGCTGGGTCTGGTGCCCACCCCTGGTTAAGATACCCTATCGAAAGGACCCTCTGAGTTGGAGGAACCCAGATGGCCATTGGATGAGTTGTTGCATGCATGCCCAATCCAGCCATCCCAATCTCCTTGTGGTGAACCAGTGATGTTTCAGAGGAAGTAAGATGGCATGTTGACTACCACGCTCTCAACAGTCTAACCATCAAGAACGGGTATCCCTTGCCCTTAATCGTTGATCTGTTCAACTGATTAGTCAAGGGCAGGGTCGTCAGCAAGCTTGACTAGCACTCAGGCAGCAGGTGTATCTAATGGAGAGAGACACAAAAAAAGGTGTATCTAATGGAGAGAGACACAAAAAAAACTGCTAGTGTAACCCAATATGGGTCTTTTGAACTTCTTGTAATGCCGATTGGGCTAACTAATGCACTGGCATCTTTCTGTCATCTAATAAGTGATGTATTGAGTGAGTGCATCAATATGTTTGTTGTAATGTATTTACACCATAAAGTTGTATAGCCAGACCTCATATATACATGTTAAGCATTTAAGGTTGTTGCTTGAAAGGCTTAGGCCCAACCAATTGTATATAAAGCTCGAAAAATGTATTTTGGCCCAATAGGAAATCATATTCCTTGGGCATAAGTGGGTCGTGGGCAAATTGAGATGGTTGATCAAAAGGTGCGAGTCATCATGGACTGGCTGCAACCTGTCTCCCATGAGCTACGCTCCTTGGGGCTAACCAATTATTTACGGTGGTTCATAGAGGGTTACTTCAAGAGGATTGTGGCGCTGACTAAGCTTCTGAGGAAGGGTGTCATTTTGACAACTGAAGAGGACAATCACCAGCAACCCGGTGTTACACCTCCCAGACTTCAATCGACCCTTTGAGGTGCAGATTAATGCCTCCATCCATGCGTTTGGTGGAGTACTCATACAAGATGGTCACCCTATGGCCTGCGAAAGCCAGAAGTTGAATAAGAATTAACAGAGGTACTCAATCTATGAAAAAGAAAACGAGGGTGGGGCATTGTTTAAGAGTGTGGAAACATTGCTTACTGTGGAGTAGGTTTGTAGTGCACATCGATAATGTGTCCATGAGCTATTTCACCATGCACATGAAGCTGACTCCAAAGCAAGGTCGGATGCAAGAGTTCTTAGTTGAGTTTGATTTTTCCCTGGAATACAACCTAGGGAAAGCCAATATGGTTGTCGATATGTTGAGCCAGAAGATGGACCAGGCCTCTTGGAACAGATCCGTGAGGAGGTCGAGAGGGACCCTGTGACTCATAGGCTAGTGTGACAAGTCTAAGAGGGACACACCAGGAAATTTGGTTAGAGGTGGCATCCTTTATGCCAAAGGCCGACACATTTATGTTCCTAGCACAAGTGGCCTCAGGAAGGAGCTGCTGAGGGAGTGCCATAATGAGCTAGTAGCTGGGCAACCTAGCCAAGAGCGGACATTGGCCCTACTATCCTAGAGTTTCTATTTATTAGAATTCGTCAGAGCATACAGGCACAGACATTGAATGGAGAGTGGAAAAGATAGAATACAATATTTACGTGATTCAGGCCGAAGCCTTACATCTACGGATCCAAAGCCCAAATGGCTATATCTTTACTATTTTTGGATGAACGTTTACATCAAGAAGTACCAATATATATGAATATATATATATATATATAGGACAATCACACAATTACATAAGATAAATATGGTATGATAACTTGATAACCAAGTATCTTTGATTTGGTATCTTCTTATCTTCTAGATACATAACCTTATCAAGAGATATATACCCATACATCCATAATGATGTATATCAATATGAACCCAAGATATCCATGTCCTAACACTTTTGGCCTTAGATGGAGCAAGAGGTTGAACACTACATGAAGATCTGCCTGGTATGCTAACAAGTAAAGACCGACCAAAAGAGACGGAGTGGATTGTTATCCACGGACTTCATCAGTCGTTTGCCCAAGCTTAATAGCATGAGGCAAATCATGATCATGGTGGATTGCTTCTCAAAGTATACAACCTTCATCACGGTCCTGGACCATTACAGTGCAGAGAATGTAGCACAATTGTTCCTGAGCTTTGTGGTAAACTGGTGGGGTGTCCCTGAGGACATTGTGAGTGATCGTGATGGGTGGTTTACTGGCTGGTTTTGGCAGCACTTGTTTCATTTGATGGGGATGAAGGTAAACTTCTCCATCAGCAACCATCCTCAGACGGATGGGCAGCCAGAGGGTGAATGCAATTATAGAGGAGTATCTTCCGCATTATGTGACTCCAAACTAGCATAGCAGGGTCAACTTACTCGACCTTGCTCAGTTTTGCTACAATTTGCATGACAACTTGTCGATGAGGAAGAGCGCCTTAGGGCTAGCCACAGGCCCGTAGCCACAGTGTCACATGATGTGGCCTTTGCAGCAAGGTCAGTCCTGGTGCCCAGTAGCGCTGCACTGGGCTGGGCTAAGGAGAGGGTCGAGCAACACGATGAGGATCATGATTGCCTCGACCAGGTGGCTAGACAAATGAAGAAGTAAGTCAAGCTTATGAGCCAGCTTCACGGTTGGCTAGAAAATATTTAAAGAAAAAAAAAACACCCATGACAACTACCATGGTGATTTGTAGGCACCTATACTCTATAGATATGATATGTGTATTAGCATTTTATATAGATACTATAAAAAATTCCATTCTAAAATGACCTTTTAGACATGACATATTGGTTTACTCTTTCCATAAAGGCGAGGTGGGAAGTTAGGTGCAATAAAGTATTCTTTTAGGTAAAGAGAGAAGAAATGACTACGTTTTTAAAGTGTCAAACACAATTTATAGCTTTAATGTGTCGACATGCGCAAGAAACCATGGCTATATATGTGTTTGTGTTACATAGGTACGTGCCATCCAAATTGGTCCCTGTATAAATTAGTATGTGTGCTTCAGGAGCTCATCCGGGTGGAGAACAAGGTCCCCAAAACAAAAAGGGTGAGGTTTGTATAATGTGTAAACCTTATACTATTGAAGTACGGTGCACCTCAAAACTATGCTAAAAATGCAGTTTCGGTGCCCCAAAGCCATGAGAAGATATGAAAATCTACTGTTGTGAAATTTATATTATTAAAATTTTGACGATCTGGCAGATCTATAAACACTCAAAAATCTTGAAAATGGACAGTTTAGATAATGTGTTAGAAGATAAATTATTTTTAGGACTAGAAATCTTTTTTTTTCATGTCAATGAACCTCGAGGTCGCGATGGTCGATTTAAAGGTTTTCAGCATCATAACAACCTTCGCTATGGGATTTTTAGGTGCACCTTACCCATATAGTATAAGATTGAGACCTTATATGTACTTTTTCCACACAAAAATACCCGCTAAAGTTTTAATTTTAAAACGGTCCATATTTAAACGGTCCACAAAAATATAACTAAATAACATAACAGTTCGAAATAATTGAATTATGAATAGGGAATTCATTCTAGGTGAAAGCATAATCAAATTAGCTCTCTCTCTCTCTCTTACCCAGAGAAGAATTCGAAGGGAAGGGGTCCATCAAAGCCTGGAAGAAAGCGTACTCTTGCAGGCTAATCAACACCTTGTGCCAATGGAGGACAGCACAATGCCTAAATATGCAGTGATAACAAGAGAGAAACAAAGGGGCACACCAAGCCTCCCCATGCATACCCACTTCTCCTGCTTGCCATTTATTGGCTCAGTGTTTTTTCAAGAGTAATGTAATTAAAGATTTGGAAACCCACAAAAGGATGTATGTTTTATATACCAGAGGGTCTGCAAAACCTTTGCTAGAAATCAATTTTCAAGAGTTAATTGAAAACTTAAGGGTTTATTTAGGTGGAAATGGTAGATGATTCAAGGGAAGCTATCATATATGAAGCGTGCATACTGTTTGTTATACTACATCTAAGTTTCCACCTTCCACCACAAGATGGTGAAGATGAACCTCGACATGAGCGGGAAATGCAAAAGGAATCATTTGTATCAACTGCTACGCAATGAGTGCAGAGAGTGGGGGCATTAATTGTGTGTCCCTACCAAGTTTAGTGTCTGCCTAGTTGGCTGAGTCTACCCTGTTTTTTCATGGATTTATAATTAGAAATTTAGTTTTAAGTCTCTCTAAGCATATTTTACTTCAGCTCCATGATTTTGCGGCTCAAAAGAAATACAAGAATAACGATATAAAAAGAATTAAAATAAACGATTAGAAAAAATATATTTAAGATAAAATATTTTGAAGTTTCAATTTTTTGTTTTTTTTAATTCATGATCATAGTACTTGAGATTATGGTCTGATGAAAATTTGAATTCAAAACCCACGTCTAAGATGGATGAAAGATAGTAGTTGCACTAACCCATCACGCATCCAAAGAATAGTAGATGTAGCCATGCAATTAACCTACAAGTCAAATTCCAATATTTATCAAGCTAACATGGTAGGTAACACTAAAAATGCACCCTTATTTAACTGCATTTCCACTAAGTCTTCAAAGCAAATAATTTCTGCACAGTAATTTTACTATTGTATTTGAATATTTCCATATATTTCAATACTTCCATACTAATCTAAAAAATGCTCCTCACGTATTCAAGATTTGGTAAAAGATTAGAGATAAAACTGCCTGTGTGATAATTAGAATTTGGAAAATATACTTGATTATATTTTAGCTTAATATTAGATATCTTAAATATTTTATTATTTGCGGCCAGCCCGTAGAAATGCGGGCTTGGCAATAAATATACATTTTAAATATAATTTGATCCTAATTTTTAGAGAATATATAATCCTTAACATGGAGATCATGAATATGAAAAAAAAAAAAATGAAAAATAGAAATAATAATTATATGAAGAAAACATTTGGACAGCTAGATACAACTGTTTTTAGATGAACCACTATTTGCATCCATCTTAAAGATGGATCCTTTATAACTCTGGACCGCATATTGTAAAATGCGGTCCAACTCGTATGAAACAATTGTTCTTTTAAAATACATCAAAAAACTCAATTGAGTTGGCCAAAGGGCCGAAACACTTCCCTTTCCATGAAAACAAACAAAATTACGTACATACACTATTTCCACCCTTTATTATTGGGGAAAAGTTTATATAGAGCCGAGGCTCTAAACCATCAAATTGGTGCCTACCTCAAAGGCTTCACTAGAAGAGCTTGTTTTGATACTTAAATATCCTCAAATTGATCATCTCGGTATCAATATGCATGGACATGAAAAAAAAATAGATTTCAAATTTTAGAAATAGTATATTTTGTAACGCATTTTTTTACTGTCGATTTTCAAGATTTCAAGTTTTCATAGATCTATCGATCCACACTATTTTTTAAGTTTTAAACTTTATAAACAAATATGAAAATATATTTTAAGGCATTTCTAATATTGAAACCACATTTCGTGACAATATTTTAAAAGTAAGTAGGCTCTAATTTGATTCTTTAGAGGTTAGGCTCTATACAAACCGCACCCTTATTACTGTGGGTCCCCATACACAAACGGAAAACAATAAAGTAATCATTAGGTTGAGTTTGTTGAGGTAGAAGTGTATCAAATCTATTACCACTTCAAAGAAGTGATCATTTCATGTATAGTTGTACTTATCCAAAGAAAATTGGACGTAGTTAGTATGCGGTCGAGCCCGCACATGTAGAAATGCAGGCTTGGCAATAAATATAATTTTTAAATATATAATTTGATCCTAATTTTTAGATAATATATAATTTTTAACATTGAGATCATGAACATGGAGAATGGCCTTAGGCCTTGGTGGTAATATTGCCGAGTCTCATGGTGAGGTCTCTGACTCTATTCTCACCAAAGGGTAGGGGTTTACCACTTTGAGAATGGCTTGGGGCCTTGGCGGTAGTATTATAGGGTATTTTTGACTGACTTAACTTAGCCCCAACACAAATAAGGAAGGACCCAGTAACAAAGACGCATGCGGACTACAAAAGCATTGATCAAATAAACTCCTTTTTTTTAAAAAAAAAAAAAAAAAAAGCAGAATGACCTCAAAATTTGTGATCAAATAAAGTCATTTTTTTTTTTAAAAAAAAAGGAAGGCAGAATGACCTCAAAATTTGTAAAATTTGTAGGATGATGGCTTGGGTTACATTAAGGATTCTCATCAAATTTCAGCCCGATCCGACAAGTTTAGCCCAAAACTAGCAGAATGACCTCAAAATTTGTAAAATTTGTAGGATGATGGCTTGGGTTACATTAAGGATTCTCATCAAATTTCAGCCCGATCCGACAAGTTTAGCCCAAAACTAGCAGAATGACCTCAAAATTTGTAGGATGATGACTTGGGCTACATTAAGGATCCCCGATCTGACAAGTTAGTCCATTCGAACACTTATAGAGCCCTATACCTAACTTACCCAAAACTGTAGGTTTTACACTATTCTGGTGAGGCTGCGAGGAACCAGTTTTCATTTATAGAAACTTCTACTTAGCAGAATGACCTCAAAATTTGTAGGATGCTACTTAGCAAAATGACCTCAAAATTAATTTGTAGGATGATGGCTTGGGCTACATTAAGGATCCTCATCAAATTTCAGCCCGATCCAACAAGTTTACCCCATTCGGACACTTATAGAGCTCCTATGCCCAACTTACCCAAAAGGGTAGGTTTTACACTATTCCGGTGAGGCTGTGAGGAACCAGTTTTCATTTATGGAAACTGCTACTTTTGAGCTTTGGGTTGATTTTTGAATGACTATATCTCCTTCATCTTAGCTCGATCGAGCCCAAATTTCAAGGCAAGCTTCGTCTCGGTGGCGCACACATTTTAATGTAAAATTTACTTCGAGATGATGAGCGGATGAAGAGAATTTGTAGAGAGAAGTTTGGCTCGAAATTGAATGGTTTGAAAAGAGAAATAGTGTTTGATCAAGTTGGCATACTTTGAGATCCCGACACCAGATCGTCATGAAAAATATATGTGTTGCGATTGTGGGAAGAAGACGAACAATCTGAGGTAAAATTCGAGCAAGATAAATGGTTGGATTGAGCACAATTTAAAGATGAAAATGACACGTTTTCGATTTCCGGAATCCCATTTTTGATGACTTTCCAAATTGGGAGCAAGTTCAAATAACCATCAATTTTGACGATTTTTGTCACAAAATATGATGCGATCCTATCCATGTGATGAAGAAATTTTCCGGAAACACGATGGATTAGTCTACATGAATAATCAAAAGTTTCCATGCTCTTGAAAGTGGTCGGAACTTTTATTGCTGTTAAAAACTATGATTTGGGTGTCGAAATGGATATCAAAACGACCGCAATAATTCAAGGACAACCAGTATTCTGGCTTTTCTCGTTCCAAACATATCTAAAATATCAATTTGTCTCATTCATCAATCAAATTTTGCCGGCTCAAGTATGTGAAGTTATCAAAGCCTACAATACACCAGTAGGTAGTGCACTCACAAATTTATCTTGTGTTGATAGACATACATATTCTATGAAATTTTGGGGTTTCTTTGTTGTTTTTCAGTTTATTATCATTTGCCATGTTATTTTCAATGTAGCTCACGTCTCCATATACTCATTGCCATTCTTTTTCCATGGATAAGAGAAGAAGAAAAACAAAAAGTTGTCCATATACTCATTGCCATTCTTTTTCCATGGATAAGAGAAGAAGAAAAACAAAAAGTTGAGGATGACTGACTTGTGTAGGTACTTCAACCCTATACAGGTCAATGGATTGGAAAAATCAGCACCCATATTTCTTACTGATTTGAAAGTCTAATAAGAATTCTACAAAAACAACCTTAGAGGTAAGGTAACCATAATAAATGTGAAAAAAGAAAAAGTGATTCTGTTTAAATTTTGAGTTTTTGCAAGGGATTAACAATGAGGTAATTTACCTTTGATACAAGGTGATTACAATTACTTATAACCATCCGATTCACTGTCGGGAATTGCCAAGTCTGTGAAAAGCCCCTTTTGAACAATAATTCTTCAAGGGTTTTACATTTTTCAGTGAGTTATTGAGCGAATTTTTTCATTGAATTATTAGGCATCAATAAGTGTATTTATCAGTGTAAAAGGTACTATCAATACATTGAAATCAAGAAATCAAATTTCCGGCATCATTTTTTAAAAAACATTTCACGGCTTCCACCTTTTTTACCAAACAATGGATTTCAGGTGATATTTTGATCTATTTTGAATAATATGAGAGGGGTTTTGGAGACAATGCTGTTTTTTAGAAGATCGTGGAAGTTATTTGTGCGATTAAGCAAGGATTGTAGGTTGATTTTCAAGAAATCGTGTTCTTCACACGTTTCCAAAAATTGTGATTTTTGAAAAAATTAGCTTGATTTAAATCCAATTGAGGTATGTATTTTGATCCTCATTGTTTTAGTTCGTAGATCCAGTAGTCTCATGATGTATCATTTCGTTTTTTTTATACAAGTTTTTCTTAAATGCTTGGAAAACATATGCGATTTAGGTCTCGATTATGGCCTTGATTTTGATCCATTTTCTATAAATTTTGGGGCGTTTGGAAGCAACTAATTTTCTCCACAAGATCATGATGTTATTTTGTCTTATTAAACACGAATTCTAGGTCGATTTTGCAAGATACATATCGATACATTATAGGGTCCTTTGAGTAATTACTTTTAGATTATTGTGCTGATTAAAATTAGGGATTTTGATAAATATATGTTTTTGATACATACAATATAATAACATTTTTTTTTTTTTCGATTTTTCTTGTAATTATATTCAGTTCTATGTTATGGATTTATAATTTTCGTGGGAAAAAAACTTGTATTTTTCAATTTTATTGTCAAATTTTTAATGCAATAAAATGTATGTTCTTGATACCTAATTAAATTATTCTTGATATAGAAATTGTATATATGTTCTTGATACATAATTTATATATATAACGAGACCATTTACCATTGGTACAAGGTGGTCACAATTAATCTTGACCATTGGATGTGAAATTGGGTTTCTGCATTTATTTCATTGACCAAGCTCAAAGTTCAAAAGAAATTGTCTCAAACTTTGTGATACACCAAAACTATCAGATTTCACTTCGGATGGTTGTAAGTAATTGTCATCTACCTGTACCAAAGGTAAATGGTCTCATTGTATACAATCCCTTAGATTATTTTGCTAAATAAAATTACAGATATTGACAAATATATGTTATTGTTTCAAGAAATCGTGCTCTTCGAACCTTCCCAAAAACCATGATTTTCGATCAAATTAGCTTGATTCAAATCCAATTGTTCTATTTTGACGCCTTTTTTGTTTCAATTCGCCGATCCAATAGTATCATGATTTATCAAACTTTTTTAGATGAATTTTTTTTAAAATGCTTTGTAGAAAACATATGCGATTTATGGTTCATCCACTATTCTTTCGATTATGGCCTCAATTTTGATCTATTTTCTGTAAGTTTTGGCGAGTTTTGAAGTAAATAACTTAACTTTTTTACAAGATATGAACTTAATTTGTCTGATTAAACACGAATTCTACGTCGATTTTGGGGCGTTAGTTTCCATTGTTTTTAGATGGACCACGTACTTTCATCCATCTTTAAGATAGATGTTTACACTTCTGGACCACATATGTAGAAATGTGGTCCAGCACGCATAAAACAATTTTCCCTTGTTCAATCGGTAATCTCATATTTATGATTACAATTACAGCCAAAAGAGAGGTGGGAGGTGAGAATTTTTGTATGAACACCAAGCTAGCCATGCGCAAGACCGTACCCGTTCGCCAATAGGACCGCAACATTCTTAACACCGATGGACCGTTGGGTCTCAATAACTCTCATGGACCACATGTCCATGTTCCCCTATCTAAATTTTTATGCATTTAGCAATGTTTTAAAATGTCAATCTTAATCGGAATCGGTCGATTTAGATCGAGCATTATTGGACCTGAACCGGTTCTCATAATATATCGGGAGTTGACCATTTGCCCTAGGGAATCCGTGATTTTTTATAGCAAATCACATTATAGTGCAATCGGCATTTCCCAAAAAGAACCTGGTGGGTGATATGTGTTATTTAATATTTTTATTTTTTTACTAAGCATATATGTGTTATTTAATATTTTTATTTTTTTACTAAGCATATAGGGCCAACCTATCTCGGTCACATGGGTGGCCAACTATATTCTTCTGAAATCAATTTTTTTTACTTTTATTTACCCATTTAAAAGAAGGAAAATGTTTCTATACTTCCCCTACAACATAGAAGTTCTATACTTCCCGTACCATCCAGCCATCCAATTTTGATCAAGAGAGTCATTCACTTTTTGATCTTAGATCCGATGTCTTAAAATATTTTATTTTTAGTTTTTTTTATACAAATGGTATGAATATGATATTTGATACGTGCCATCTTCTCATTGGGGCGCACCTATAAAAAAAAATTTTAAATAAATTTTTGATAAAATATAACAACCAAAATACCCTTTGAAGCTTTCAAGGGTATTTTGGTCATTTTATTTTAGTAGAAATATTTTTTTTATATTTTTCTCTGGTGCGAGTTTAATAGAGGATTAGACGTACAAAACTTTGTATCAAAATAGTTTTTTTTAAAAAAAAAGAAAAAAAAAATAGTATAGAGACATTACATTGTGATTGGGACAATCTTAGCCCTCCATTTAGAATGGACGGCTGGATAAGGGGAAGCATATAAGTTTTATCCTGTAGGAGAAGCATAGAAAGCTTGACCTTAAAAGAATTGTAGTATCTATTTACAAAAATAAAGAAGACATACAAAATAGTATAAACTATCAAGGGATCAAACGTTTAAGCCACACTATGGAGGTGTGGGAGAAAGTGACACTATGGAGGTGTGGGAGAAAGTGACACTATGGAGGTGTGGGAGAAAGTGATTGAGTTACCACTAAAGCAAGAAATGAGTTTATCAAATTCTGTTTGTTTTTACACCATAGAGGTCAACATCTGAGGTCATTTTCCTACTTTGGCAACTAATTGAAATGTTTAAGGAGAATGGAAAAGACCTCAACATTTTTCATATTACCTTATGTACTCTTTATTTTTTGAATGAAGGTTCATGGTTAAAGTTAAAATAATAATAATCATAATAGCAGAAAATACCTCAACATAGTTTTTATTGATTTAGAGAAAGCATAGATATGATTTGGTGGGTATTGGAAAAGAAAGAGTTGGAAAAGAAAGAGTATCTCAAGGCTATATTGATATCGTGAGAGATTTGAACAACGGAGCACTAACTAGTGTAAGGACAATTAGTGAAGAGACAAGTTAGTTTTCAATGACAATAAGCTTACATAAGGAGTTAACGTTGAGACCATTTCTCTTTGTTTTGGTTATGGGTGAGTTATTAGGCACTTACAACATGAGGTACCATAGTGTCTGTTGTTCATGGATGATATAGTTTTGATTGATGAGATTGGAAGTGGCATCAATGCAAATTCAGAACTTCAGAAGGACGTTCTATAATGAAAAGGTTCTAAAATTAATCGGTCTAAGACGAAACATATACAGTGCAATTTAGTAACAATAGGAGAGAAACAAGAAAGTAGTTAAGATTGATGGCCAAAACTTATCTAAAAGATATTATTTTTGATATCTTGGGTCATTACTCCAGAAGAATGGAGAAATTAAGGAATATATCATGCATAAAATTAAAACTGTGTAGGCGAAGAGGAGATGTGCATCCCGAGTTTGATGTGATCATCGTATACTAATGAAACTGAAGAAAAATTTCTATAAGGCTAGTCCTACTATGTGGGATAAAAGGTTAGGCAATCAAGAAATAATATACCCATAAGGTGTATGCAACATAGATGAGGATGTTGAGATGGATGTGAAAAGATAAAAAAAAAAAGTGTGGTTTTTATAAGGTTGCAACCTTAAACAACCCAATTAAGGTACACCTCCAAATTCTATCATAACATGTAATTTTAGTGTAAGAAATTATTAGGATTATCTCAAAATCTATTTTCATAACTAATTATAAAATTATAAGCTCCAAAATAAATCAAGTAGTTCTACAAACATATGAAAATCTTGAAAATGGATGGTCTAGATAATGTGTTGTAAGATGCACTATTTCCGGGACTCAAAATCTGTTTTTGGTCATATTCATACATCTCTATCTCGAGATAATCAACTAGAGGGCTTTTAAACATTAAGACAATCATTTCAATGAACTTTTTAGGTGCATCCGTATTTCAACATTTTAAGGATGCAACCTTATATAAACTTTTTCCCAAAAAAAAATAGAATTCATAATAAATACAATTAAGAAAATTTAGGTATGGCTTCAATAGGAAATAAGATGAAGAAAAGTAGACTTTGAAGGGTTAGTCATGTGTAATGTACGCCTAATATAACAAGTAGTCGTGTAATTTAGGCCTAATATAACAACAATTAAGGCAAGGGGAAGCCCCAAACGGATATAGATAGAAATAGTGAGAAAAAATATAGTGACTTATAAATCTTATTGAGGGCATGGCCCTTGATAGAATAGAATGACAGAACATGATTCTTATCGCTGACACCAAATAATTAGGATAAAAATTAGATGATGTTGATGATTTACCCATTGGGCCCAACTGCCACACGTGCATAAGAGGGCTTAGGGCATGCCTATCACTTTTTGGGGCATTTAAACTTGCTTGGCTCTCCTTTCCTTCTCACATTCTCACATTTACGATGTGGCATCATATATCTCTCTTTCTCTCTTTCCAATTCCTTAGTATTGAAAAACTTATATTTTAAAAACGAGGCCTATTAAGAAGATGTTACTTATGCAACTTAGTAAAATAAGAAAATTTTACATCACATATAAAATCCAAGAAGATTTTACCACACATAAAATCTTCTTTACCTATGCACTTTTGGAAAATATACTATGAAGATTTTATAGCATGAAGATTTTATAAGATGAAATAATCTTCTAATTTTATAAAGGGAAAATATCTCCATACTCCATATTTTTAGGTTTCATTTCACAATAGACCTGAGGTTTTAAAAGATATCTTGAGGCATAAAAATTGTAGATTATATTTCTTTTAACCCCCAGAGCTAATTTAAACATATTTTTTTAGGCTAAACAATTCTAAAAAGATATGCCGTTTCTAAAAGCCATCATCCCAAACTTCGAGAGAGAGAGAGAGAGAGAGAGAGAGAGAGAGAGAGAGAGAGAGAGAGAGAGAGAG
>NW_006497735.1:1964269-1974588 GCF_000471905.2 Amborella trichopoda
GGTGCTCATCAAATTGTTCAAACGTATTTAGTTTGTGCAATGTGAGGATAACTATGCCAGTTAAAATGATAATAAAATAAAATAAATAAAAATAAAAAGAACATACCCTGCTATCTTATGCCCTATAAACCATGGTCGCCAGCTCTCCAACTCTGTATAATTCAACCTTCTTATCCATTCCAAGGCTCCAATGTATGGAGCGCCAATGTCATGGTCCCCACTAGAACAACAAATGTAAAATAGTTTTTTATTACAATTCCAATCAAGTATTTCCGCAACATAAAAAAAAGAGATAACATGACATTAGTGAATTCTAGAACCTTTTGAAAGCATAAAGTTTTTGCTTAAATGTTTATTTAGGGAGTTCTAAAGACTAAAATGATGAGCTCTTAAAAATCTGTGACCCTTGTCTTTGTGCTTTTTTGAACTTAAGGCATATGGACTTTAAGTCATGGTTAAAACCTTATTAAAAAGTCAATGATGAATTTTATTCCCGAAGTTTGTTAAGTTTCACTTACTACTTTTTGAGTCCTGGAAACCCTAGAGTGGTGAACTAGTCAATCTTACAAGAAGATCGACTTTTTAGAAGGATGTGTGGTTCAAAGATTAGAAAGTGGAGAACCATGATAGTTTTATTAAGTTGTTTCTTTCCCTATTTTACAAGTTAGTCTCCACACTTTGTTTAAAATTTTAGAAATATGCTTTACATATTTTGTGGCGGTCTAGTTTTCTAAGATTATAAAAGATCTATTTACCAATTTCGAAAGTAACAACAAGATTAGGGAGTTTAGAAAATTAAAGATAGTGAGTTTTCTGCTGTATGAAAGAAAAATGGATCAAACCTCACTGAATATCATAATAAGTCTATGGCTGATTCAATCAATTTTACTAATACAATTTAACTTTCTATTCAGTACGAGAGGCCCCCTTTAACTCATATATTCCTTACGTCTTTATGTAGAAACATTGATTCTACAACTCAAGCCTTGGTATGCGAGAGTCTCAGGCAAATGCGATTCGAACCTCAGCTAATATACATTATTACAACTAACATCCATCTAACCAAAACCTATATCACTTAGATTTTAGTTAAACCCTAATTTGTCTAATTCAACCCCTTTATGCCTCTTATTATCCAGTTCTACTTATTATAGAGGATCTTGATAGGTCCAAGCCTAGTATCCTATACTTTATAAAGAACCTAAACCCTTTTTAACTCCTAAATCTTAACCTAATTAGAACTTCAAAACTTACATCAAGCCTTTTCTTATTAGCCATCCAAACATGTTGCACCCATGTAAAAGCCAAACCCTGTTGGTCATACTGTAGTGTTGGTAACATAGTAAGTTGTCTGTTGAAGCTTATCTTGAATTCATGCATGTCAACTGAATAGGCCATATGGCTCTCACTTCTTCCAGAACCAAATTGATGAGTGTTTATTGTAACTAATGGATTGAAAGAATACCATGTGAGAAATTCTTAATGTATTGGTCGAAGAAGAGCTCATACAGGTAGATTGACTAACTAACAATGGGAACAGATGAGGGCAGCAACAATGAAGATAGAGAGCACTCCAATAATTCCCCTCTTATAGAAGGTAATATGTCAATCATCCAACCTTCAAGAGTTGATATCATTCTTAAGACAAATACTACTATATAATTCTTAAGACAAATACTACTAACTTTCTTAAGGTGGCAAAAGTAAAGGATGACTAAAGCCTCATAGCACCTTCTAATAATGCATTTGTCATGCTCATGAATATGTGGTCCAAAATCAATTTATTAGTATATTTTTTAGAGTAGGAGTTTGAATTTCCCATTATTAATTTAATAAGTGATCCCATTTAATGACGACATACTTGATGCCAATTTAGTAGAGGAAGAAATTTCCAAGATCATGAAAAGAAGTAAACCTTTGGCCCACAAAGAAGTTGAGGATGTGATTTCCTTAGTGAAGAAAATGTTGAATCACAAGATGAAGATAATGTGGTACAAAATTAAGTGAATTAGTTTTTATTTGCTTGAACTCTTTTGTGAACATAAATAGATCATTTCTCCTGATATTTTCAAAAGTGGTAATATTTATAAATGAGGCACACTTTAAAGTGGCATGTGCAACAAAGAATATCACTGAAGGAAAATTGCTTTATGCTAGGCGCCATTTAAGATCATTTTAAAACTCAAAAACAAAATTTCTTTAATAAGTAAAGAGTGATGTAAATCACTTTTGGAAGGATAAGTTTTCATAAGAAAGAACGTCAATTGATACGAAGCTTAAATCAATGATCCCTTTAAGATTATAAGCCTTATATGTTACATCCTTTGTAACTCATATGTCGTAAGCTTCACTTTCATGTATTCATGTTGAAAACCTTTAAGAAAAATTATTGACAAATTTTATTTTTGAGTGTGTTAGGTTCTCTGTTTCCATTAGTGAGTGCAAGAAACCCCATGTTAGGGAAATTAAAATTTTAGAAAGTTGATTCTTTACTTGTTTCACTAGTAAAACCTAGTTTCCTATGTTTGTATAAAGAGTTAAGAAAAAGTCTTCCCGTGTTTTGCGAGAGTCTATTTCCTAAAACTATAAAGTAATTGGTTATTTATATTTGAAGAATCTAGAATATTAGGAAGTTTTGGAAAGTAGAGATATGTAGGCATATAAATTCAAATAATTTGAGTAATAAAATTTAGCATTCCAATTGTGATGGGAATATGAAATTTCTCATTTGTTTTTGCAAAAATAGTGAATATACAACTCTAGCCTCATATAAGTGAATGCCCTCCAATAATTAGAGCCCCTCTTCATCTTTTCATGGGAGGTTTCCCAAAGCCATACCATGTACATTGGAGGTTCTCCCTGCAGATTTAATCTTGAGTTCCCTTTTCTCTCCCCTCTTGTGATGCACATTCTGATATATGATTTCCCATGACCAAGTTTGTCCTCAATTCAAACCATAACATAAATTTTGGTTTAATCCAGCCAAATTTTGGTTTAATCCATCCAAGAATCTACTTTACCTCATTCCAACCCTTTCTATACACCCAACCTCGATAGCCCTTAAGCATAAGATTAAACTCTAGATTTGTCCTAATCAAATCATAGAACCTATTCCAGCATCCTCCTATTTTGGTGGACTAGCTAAAATTTAGCATCTTCAACCTCTATTGAATATTTTGACTCAAACCAAAACTCTCCCCAAAGCCTTAGCCTAAATTAGATATTAAAAAAAGCCTATGATAGAGTAGATTGGGACATTTTACAAGAAATTATGTGGCATATGGGGTCTAGAGAAAAAATGAAGGAGCTGGATTAGAGGTTGTCTTATGAGTAGTTATTTTTCAGTGGTCATCAATGGGAGTCCTTAGGTTTTTTTAGAGCGACAAGGAGATCTTATGTGCCTCTTTTTTGTTCACGTTAATAGGAGCTATGAGTGTTATGTTGAGGAAGGTAGAAGACGAAGGTTTCATTAGATATGTTAAGTTTCAAATACTACTCCAAGCATTTCTCACGTTCAATATACCAATGATACATTTGATTTTTTGTGGTGTAGATGTTAATTTGATTTTGTTTTTAAGAAGTTTCTTTAGATACTATGAAGTTGTTTTGGAACTCAAAGAAAATTTTGATAAGAGTAACATGGTTGCAATTGATTTTAATGGGAAAATGGTTGGTACCTTAGCTACTCATTTTGGGTGTAAAGTGGATTAATTTCCCGTAAAGTACTTCGGTTTGCATATTTCGAATTGTAGGACTCTTAGATTGGTGTGGGATCCAGTTATCTATGGGTTTTATGAAAAATTTAATTTGTGGAAGGCTAAATATTTGTTGTTGGTAGGGAGGATTACATTGTTGAAGTCTACCTTGTCTAATATGCCAACCTATTATATGTCACTTATGTGCATGCCGAATGGAGTGGTCCATCAGTTGGAAAGGCTAATGAAAGTATTTCTGTAGGAAAGTAGCCAAAATAAGAGGAGACATTGGAGGAAGATTTATACTCCTAAGAATGATGGTGGTTGAGAATTGGGAAATTAGAAGTTATGAATAAAGCTCTATTGATAAGTGGTGGTGGAGCACTCTAGAGGACGATCATTTATGGAGATAGCACCTGGTGGCTAAGTATGGCTAGGATGTGAAGAAGTGGTAGGGCATGTTTATCTATACTTCATTTTGAGCCATTTTTAGAGCAGAATGTGAGGTTTGCTATTGGAAATGGGGAAATTTTTTTTTTTTTGGCATCATTGGCGGCTGAGTACAAGTGCATCGAAGTATTAGTACTTGGATCTTTTTCCAGATGGGAGTAAATTAGCATGTAAAAGTTAGAGATATTGCGTCAGGTCAGGGTCTCAAAGTAAATGGAAGACTAGTTGCAGGTGTAATATGTCTCTGATTTTGTCATTAACAAACTGATTCATTTGCTACAAGAGTTGAAGACGGTGCATTTATGTCCTGAAAGAGTAGATGAATTGCTATGGGACATGAACACTAGGAGTGAGTTTGATATCAAATCTCTTTGTTTTATGTTGTTCAATGATAGCTATAAGTGGAGAAAACCAGGAGTTGCAAAGATTTGGAAGTTGCAAGTTCACAAAAAGTACATGCTTTCCTATGGTTATTGTTTCTTGGTAAGCTGTTAACAACGGACAATTTAAGGAAAAGGAGTAAGGCTATTGTCAGTATTTGTATGTTATGTAATACATAATGGTGAAGAAACATGTGAATATCTGTTCTTAAAATGTCAATATTCAATGTGGATATGGGTTTTTCGTGTGATGGGGTTACAACTCATTCTTAAACAAGATGGTGATATTGTGGATCATCTTAATCTCCCAAATATTCCTAAACTAGGAAACACTATCTGGTAACTATCACTTACACCCTCACTACAAACGTAATTATAAATATATCTGTCAACATCTTGCTATTGCATCGAGACATATAAATATTGACTAATTTGGCTCACATTGAACTTGGTAAAATCGAATGGTTCTTTTTGAGTAACACCGTTTGTGGGAAATATAGAAGGAGAAGAATATAAAACTTTTTGATGGGGTGTGCTTGATTATTGATAAATTCAAGATGGAAGGTATTGTAGACAATGATTAGTTGGTCGTTGATTAGGAAGGAATGTTGGGGAGTTTCTTAACAACATATGTTCTACAATATGAAGGAGGTTATGTTGCATAATTACAGTAGGTGGAGAAGTTATGGGGTGTGGAAACCTCCTGCTCAATGATTAACTAAACTCAATTTTGATGATAGTTCTTTAGGAAATCTTGGTCCAACTAGAGTGGGAAGATTGTTGAGGAATCATATGGAAAATATTTGGATGACTTTCTATAGACCGTGTAGAGTTGCACTTGCAAAATAGGGAAAATGCTAGCTTCACTCATGCGCTTGAAAATCATTGAAGAAAACTAGTTGGGTAATGTTATAGAGGTGAAAGGAGATTCTTTTAAAATTGTTTAGTGGTGCAAAGTAGAGCAGCAAGTACCCTAGAATCTGAAATCTTTGTGGTTCAAAGTTTTACACTATCGTGAAAAGTTGAAAGCCTCCTTTCCACATGTTTACCAAGAGTTAAATTGGGAGGCAGATGATCTTGCTAAGCAGTGTACACATCTAGATTAGTAGTCAGGGGGTTTGTGTAGGATTGCTTTATACTTTCATATTTTGTTTGATGCGACTTGCTGCATATTAATAAGATTAAAAATCACTTTTCAACGACAATAAGGGGGAGGAGGACTTGTCTAAGGAAAATTAAGGTGGGCCTCCAAAATTTAAAAAATGGTTAAATTTCAATGCATTAGAATGCACAAATTGTTGAAGAGTACCCACTTATCACCTTTTGTTTTCGAACCCCTCCCATCAATCATATAGGCAAACACTTCCTAGTACAACTCTAATTGATCATTTGCTATAAGAGCCCAAGTGATATATGTACAATTGAGTGAGAAATAATAGGCAGACAACTGAAGAACCTGTAAATAAAGGCCCGGTAACCTCTCCAAGTGAGATTTAAGTGATGTTGGATCAAGCATATCTTTTCTTGTCGATAATTGAGCCTATCAGAACACCTTTTCCACCTTCTAGCTACTTCTACCTGTCAACACCATGCAAAGATGTTAAGTGAACCCACCAAACATCTTGTAAATATTTTATGGGAATGTGTGACGTGAGGCCATTTACTATTTCTACATGAAGGTTGCCATCTTTTCTAGCCATTAGATGTAAAATCCAACAACTTGACATGTATTACAAAGCTAAAAAATAATCGAGACTTTTGAGTTCAATCAGAGACACACCCCGACTGTTGAATTTTACATTTAATAGTTAATAGTGATTCAAGCAACCTTATACCAAAAATAAGTAATCATATTATACACTTTCTTACAAAAAGCATATGGAAATGTTTTATGTGTGTCAACGGACAAACGAGCCTCCTGACCCTCAAACCACCTTTAAGATGGACATCATGTGAAGTGCACTAGCCATAAATAGCATATGTTAAAAAAAAAAAACCCAAAAAAACATTTCAAATTTTATTTTATTTTTTATGTTTTAATATTCATGACCATGTTGGCCTAGATCAGGAATCCCTAAAAAATCAAATAAAAAAACATTTATCATTAAGATTGTTGGCCGTGGCCTTTCAAGACATTAAAACCAATAGCCTTACGTTCAATGGGAGTTAGAGAGAGACTGAATCTGGGTGCTTGGCGTACTGGGGCCCAGATTCATATACCTCGAGTATTTGAGGCATTGAGAGTATACGTTTTGAGAGTGTGAACTCTCAGGGAGGTGTGAGGGTCACCTCCTAGTCAGGACTATATTGATTGGAATGCCTCATAGTTGATGTGATAAGCCAGGGCTTAGAGAATCCAATCGAGAATAATAGGAATCGAGTATTTAAAAGAGTATTCGCCCTACATGGAATGGTCAGCATATGGGACATGAGCCCGTATCCTGACATGCGACCCATGGCATGTGCACCTACAGTCCTATTGGGAAACCACTCTTCTATAGTATTATCTAACTTAGAAGAGCTAGTGCGCATGTGCTTTGAGAGGACCCCTGTATTTGAGTAAGAACATGTCCCACAGGGGTGCACCAGTAATCCATTGAACCCCTGACGACGGGAAGCTCTGGCTCAACGATTTTGATGTGACCAATTATGTATCCCGGCTATAGATTGTGAAGCATAGGTTCATTGGGTCGGCTTGAGACACCGGTAGAGCGTCATTCAGGTTAGCCCAATAGAAGACTCTGACTAGTGTTAGAAGTCTAGAGATCTCATTTCCCTTTGGCCCCATATTAATTTAAAATTGATGAGAAAGTATGTTATAATAATGAAAAATTGTGTATTAATATTGAAAAATTATTTAGAGAATTTTTTGGATTTTTGGAGATTTTTTCAGTTCTTTTTTAAACAATAAAATATGGTTCTCAAATTTGTTTGACATAAATACCAAACAAGGACATTCTAGCGGGATGCCACATGGATCCCAAGTGGCCATTGGGATGCCACGTGGCACCCCCTACTTCTCCACTCGTGGATGACATCATGCTGATGTCATATCTATCTGGGGACCTATTTGTCATTAATTCGTTTGTTGGTATTATGTTATAACATGTTATCTTTTTATTTAAAGTATTATATATTATTATGACTTAAGTTTGATTTAAGTCACATGTTTTTTTTGCAAATATGTGCCATTTGTGGGGTGTGTGAAGTCATGAAATTTTGAGAATTAATTTAATTCATATTATTATCCACATATGATTTTGTAGCATGTGAGTATATCTTATGTGGCACCACCTTATGGGCTTGACCCATATGAAAATTTAATGTTGGTAAAATCCTATTGGTGGTGTTATAAGATATTTTATTCATGTGTGGATGTCTCATATTACCTTTATGTCCATGTCCTTGTATTTTATTATCTCTCACAAATTATTCAAAAACCATGGACATAAGTGTAAACATGAATTTGGACTCAATGAGCATTAAAATATGGAACTAAGGGCTTCAAGGTAAAATGACTATAAACCTACGTTTTAAGGAGTGAAATGTGTCACAAGCTCATCCATTGATGTTGGTAATAAGATATGGATGAGTGGCTTGGATAAAAGCCTCTCATGTGCCATTGATCTAAGGCATCAATGATAAAGATCAAATTCATCTTTACGATCTAAGTATAAAAGTAACTTATGAGATCAATTATAACCCTAACTTGAGTATTCATTTCAAAAAGAGAGAAAAGAGAGAGGGCCCTTGAAAAAAATGTGGTCATCCATGAGACTATTTTCTTCCTTGAGCTTTCATTTGAAACCATTCCATGGAGTAGTCCATCATTTATGTGATCAAGCCCATATTATTGCTTCATTAAGGTATTGATTTTTCTTCTCATATTTTTATTTCCTACCTTATGTCCATTATCAAAACTTGTTGTAATTCTTAATTTACAGTAGCTTTTTATATTTTTGGTCATGACAACTTGATATTTGAAGAGTCCCAAAGCAATAGTGTAGTCCATACACATAGTATGTGCATACTAGCTTGCTTACTCCATGATCTTGAATAGTTTCAACATGACTTCTTGATCTTATTTTTTTGAAATTTTTACTGAGAATATATAACTGATGAGAGGTTTATTTCATCATATTTTAGCATAAAAAATAGTCCATTGAGTTCCCTTTTTAATGTTGAAAAGTTTGTGTGATCCCTTATGGACCACATAGTGTAGTTTCACAATAACTTCCTTATTTTGTGTAGTATCTCTCTCAAACTTTGAAGGGATATTTTGATACATGTCTCTCTCATGATTTGATCCCCATTAAGTGGAATAAATGTGATCATTTTCTTCCCATTGGATTGATCTCCATGAGTTATTATTATCACTCGTGCCTTAAACAATGGGACAAAATTAAGTCTTCAAAAGGCCCTTTCGTGGCTCGGGCACAAGGGATTCGAACCATGATTTTCCCATGTATGCTTGCATGTTAATTTGATGTATTTACAGTTATTAAGTGTATACATGATTGGTTAAATTGAGTATGTTGTGTGAATATTGAGATTATTTTTTAATCTTGCGGTATGAGCTTTAGTGCTATGCATTATTATTTATGCGAATTGAAATCTTATTGAATTATTATCATCAAGTGTGTGATGTATATGAGATATTATGATATATGATGAGGATGAAGAATGAAGATGAAATTATCATATAATTTTGATATAGTGAGGAATTGCGGGTGCAAGTCATGCAATATGTTGTAGAGATGTAAAATGTGGATATTTGAATATTGTATTTAGTTTAATTAAATTTTTGAGTAAGCGATTCGTAAGGGACCTATTAGGGTTGAATTTTATTATTCAAATGTGTATAAACCATGTTTATAGGTTAGAATATATGTATTATGGTTTTGTATTGAGATATTCATGCATTTAAACCCTTGAGTTTTTATACAATGGAAATTTATTAAAAGAATGCATTTCTAGCCCATTGGTCTTATACCACTAACAAAGATATATTTTAGACAGGGGACGTATGTGTACATATGAGTTAGCTTACCCAGAGAAAACCTATCCAAAAATTATTCTCAAAATATTTGAACTTAAATGGAATAGTGGATTACAAAAAAAATCTAATCTCATGCACAATTGACATGAAATCTCATCAGAAGAAAATCAATGATAATTAGTTTTTATTTCTAAGGGATGATTCTCATGTTGGCGGAAGCTCTAAGCCCAATGAACTATTTTTGACAAATAAAGTACAAAAAAATAGAATCAGCAAGAAGGAAGAAAAATAAATCAGGAAAAAAATAATGGAAAAAGAGAACTCTTGGATTTACATGATTTGTCATAGATGTAACTACATCCAAGGGCACGGAAATTTGAAATCCACTATACCTATGAATGTTACACCATAGATTTTGGGACATAGAGTTTTCTTTCTAACACTCAACAAAACGTAGTTAATCCAACCCTTTTAGACATGCTCTCTCGACTGGCACCACTGCCAATCTGTCATCTCTATGCCATAACTAAACCACTCTCCAGGAGGAGAACCTCGAGAACAACTGAATTTTTTCTAATTAAAAGGGAAAACGATCCAAAATCTCTATGAGAACTGCTTCTCTACAAAAGTCAGTCTCTCAATCAATAGGAGGCATCATCACAAAATTTCCCTAGATCATAAACTATTTTCTCTCTAAGGGAAGGCCTTGCTTCTCATGCACAGGAGGTCCCTACCTCTCTCTTTAGAGGAAGCTACATTTCCCATATAGTGACCCAAATATTCTCTCTCTCTCTC
>NW_006497735.1:1974727-1987706 GCF_000471905.2 Amborella trichopoda
TCTCTCTCTCTCTCTCTCTCTCTCTCTCTCTCTCTCTATATATATATATATATATATATATATATATATATCTATAAAATTGGGATAAAATAGAGTTCCTTTAAGGCCTAGATCTAATAACCCCATCAAATAGAGGGTTTATATTCATTGAGTTAAAAAATCACTTTTTAAAGTGATTTTTAGAATTTTTGTTTTTTGAAGATTATTCGCCTCAATAAAAATAGTGTATGTTTAAATATTAGGGGTCTTACAAATGGTTAAACCCAAGTTTTTGATGGTGCCTTTCATTGTATTACTATCAAATTGCTACATGAAATCATCACCCACACAAATGTCATCACCATCATCATCTAATCGTTATTCTAATTATTTGGGATCAGCTACACAAATCTTGTCCTGCCATTCCACTCTATCAAGGGCTATACCCTCAGATATATCATAAGTTTCCATATTTCTTCTCACTACTTTTGTCCATATCCTTTTGGGCCTTTTGAACATTTTCCTTATCCTTTTAGAGCCTTCTACTTGAACCAAATTGTCCCACATAACTGGTGCTATTCTAAGTTGACATTGTCCCTGGTCAGATCCCGTATGTCTACTTTTCTCATTTTATTGCCTATTGGAGCCACTACTAAGCTCCCTCGAATATATTCATTCTGAATTCCATAGTGATATATTAAAAGACACTATTAAAATGTAAGTTAACAATATTTCTTTGATCTTAGTTTTTAAAATAACACTTTTTTCACTTTGATGAATAACCCCGATAATTGAGAAAACATCTTAAAAAGCACGTTTTTTTTACTCAACACATATGGTTCCATTCGATGCATCGAGCTATGGATTGCATCAGGTGAGGATGACCTTGGTTTCGTCTCCAAGGGGAGGACGTGAAATCCATATAATGGGACTGCAACCCCTTGCCCATTGGTTAGACTTTGGTGACCCACTAATGATCCCCTGTATGGACTGTGAGCCATGGGCAACACTGGGACAATTTGAGAAAGCATGTATGGCTCGTAGTTTGCGGTTGGATATGGAATGCCCCAGTGGATATTTATTCCTAGACTATATGAATCATTTTCCCATCAAAGTATTTAATTTTTTTTATTTTAATTATATTTGATTTTTAGAATTGTTATTTCAAATTTTCCAAATATCTGGATATTTTGGATTTATAAAAACAGATATATTGATTTTATAATGATTTAAAAATTCAAATAATGACTTTGTATATTTCTAAAATATAAAAATACCTTAAATTGCATGGGAGGCGTAATAGGTCTTTTGGGCTCACCATTGCATATTGGGTGGGGCCCATTATGTGACCAAATAGCTGGCACGCTCCACCTAGAGGAACCTTTTGTTCTTGTGGTCAAGCTTTAAAGCTTGAGAAATGAGTTTATGTTGTTTTAGAAAGTTTAAGCTTTGAGGAAAATTTGAATGACATTAGAAAGCTTATGCATAAAATAAGAAATGATAATATTATGATATATTAAATCCATATTTGAATTAATTGATGAGAAAATGCTTTAGAAAGTGGGGGATAATGGTCTAGCACCCTCTATAAGATGTTGATGGCCCATTTATGGAATGGAGAGCTCATATCTCTCACCCCACAAGTCACACAAGATCAATGGTGTATATTCAATTTCACATGAGTGGCATGCCAAGGAAAACCCTAATAAACCCTAATCTTGTTCAAAGTACTATAAAAAAAGATTGATCACTACCTAAAACTCTACACCTTCTCTTATATATATGGTTTCCATCTCTCTCTCTCTCTTAACCTACCAAAGGGGGCACGCCCCACTTAGGATATCTCTCTCTCCTACAGAAACTCTTTCTCTCTTGAAAGTCCTAAAGGGGGGCACGCCCCACTCTCTCTCATCTTATGGTTGTCTCTTATAGTGTCTCTCATGATATCTCATCTCTCTTTGGGGTTTAGACTAGCTTGTGGAGGGGATTCACTTAGTATTTGAGTTTTTGGACAAAGGGGTTCATGTTCCATTGGTGTGGTTTGTCCAAACTTGCGTTCCCGGTTGTGATTGAAGGTTGAAAATTAGATCCCACGCCATTGGAAGGTGATGACTTGATGTAGGGTGTAAGAAACCCGGTTGAGATAATTTTCGACACCTTGTTTTGTTTCTTCCATATTTTTTTATTATATATTTTATTCCCAAGGATAAGTTGTGTCTTTTCTTTGTTACTGAAAATTGTGGTTTTGAATGGCTTCAAGTTCTTGAGATCCTATTTTATTCTTTTCTTTTGTTTTATTTGAAGTTGTAATATTGTAAAAAGGACTTCTTGTGAATGATCTAGACTGTGAAGAAAAGGAAATAATGGCAAAAGATATAAAGAAAATTATTGTATACTCCGGCTAGATCATAGGTGTCATTTCATGTAGGAACTCAAAATCACTTTTTTTGTTCATTTTTAACATTGTTAATCAATTGAACAAGAAAATGGTTACTTCTGAGGCTTAGATCTAAGCATCTTACGAAATAAATGGATCTTAGGCGGGTTAAGAAAAATACGTTTGAGCATGAGTTTTTTATTTTTATTTATTTATTTTGTGATTATTAATCAAAATGAAAAAGCTATATGTTTAAAAAGTGGGGTCAAACAAATGGCCCTAGCATAGTTTTTGAAGATTTTGATGGGTGTATTTATAAAAAAAATAATTATTTTTATTTATTTCTTTTTGAAATTTTCACAAAAGTACAATTGTATTTTAGAAGTCAATGTCCAATAATTTTATTAGTCAATAGTCTTGTCCTTTAGTGAAACTTCAACTTTGCCTTTCTAAAGATCACCAAAATACCTCTTGCCTCGCAGTGATAATTCCATGTTCAAAATTTATTGATGAGCAAACTACTATAAAAAAATAATTTTTTTTTAAAAAAAACCACATAATAAGTAAATTTACCATTCATAGCCCATTCTAATATTACTATTTGTATTTGAAGAGTTGCGAATGGTAGATTATCTTATATATATGTATGTGTGTGTGTAAGTAGAGAAGGCATGACTGATTGAAGAACAAAGGATAAATGAAAAGCAAAATTTGCTAAATGGTTGTATATCTACTTGAGTATGCATAAAATTGCCATATGATAGCTAATAATGGAAATTGATATTTGTTGAATAGTTTCAACCAGTATCTAGAAAAATAGATCAGGAGGGTAAGTCAGTCCCCTGCTTGATTGATGTAATGACTGATCCATGCTGGTGCATACCGAATCATTAGTGTTGGAATTGGTAGCAAAATAATTTAATTAATAATTTTAATTTTAAAAACTTTGAAATAAATATAATATAGAATGAAATGGGTGGGAACAAGGTGATTCGGCCGATCCAAAATGTGAAGCTCCCTCATAGACTCATTCAGTTCTCTCATAAAACCAGGTAAATCTATCAAATCAAAATGAGTCCCTATTTCAAATAGGAATCAGGTCAATTACTACTAATTCCTTATCCTAATCGCCAATTCCTAATCCGGATAGGTGAATTCTAGAAAACCTTAGGAAGAAAGTAACAACTTGTGTCGATCGTAATTTATACTTGATTTCTTGTCCAAAATTACCTATACTAACAAGGGCACATTTGGATAACCATAGTTGCTTGTTCCTGGCAGATGACTCCTTGGAATATGGGTGTATGCTACTTGGATAGCATCAATAAATTGTTATCCTAAAAACTCGTTGTTCTGTAGGAACATTTCCTTTGGATCCATTAATACTTTGGAAAGATAGTGAGAGAGCTGCAGGCAGATTCACCGGTTGTTGGCCGAGGCCAGTTCAATGTTGGTAAAAAAAGTTTACACTCGCTTCCTTCTTGTTTTTTTTTTTTTTTTAAGGTTTTTTTTTCACCTTTTTTCTTGTTTTTGTATTTTTTATTTTTGTTAGAGTCATGTCAATCTTTTGATGAAAATGGGTAAGATTTGGGGCTTAAAAAACCATTGGTTAGAGGGGATTGTATACAATGAGACCATTTACTTCTAATACAAGGTGGTTACAATTACTTACAACCATTTGATGAGAAATTTGATAGTTTTGATGTGCCGCAAAGTTCAAGAAAATTTCTTTTAAAGTTTGAGGTTGGTCAATAAAATAGTTACAGTCACCCAGTTTCACATTCAATGGTCAAGATTAATATGACCACCTTGTACCAAAGCTAAATGGTCTCATTCTATACTTTGCCTTTTTAGCGAGAGTAAAAACCTTTTACAATTTTTCTCATGCTCTCTACCTAAAAACCCCCTAACCCTAGCCTTAGTTTTGGGCAACTTTCTTGGTGGATTCTGGCCATCATGCCAATTTGAAGCCTGAAGTCTATTACACCCGATTTCAGTTTTTTTTAGGGTTTTTGCCATATACATTTTTTTTCTTTTTCGAATCAATGAAATTAATTTTTTTTTTGGTTTCTTGTTAATGGTTTTATCTTTATTATGTTTATTATTGTATGTTTTTACCTTTTAGGATGATCTATCAGCATTTTTTAAAACAAGTTTACTATTGTATGTTTTTACCTTCTAGGAAGACCAATCAGCATTTTTTAAAACGAAAAATAAAAAAGAACCATATTTACTCCCAAAATACCTTTTACGTATAAAAATCATGTTTCTCAGTTTCCATTGCATATGTTACTACAATCTTCTTTGGTAGTTATAAATTAATTCCACTCATGCCTTCCTTCTTTATTTTTAGTTACAGAAAAATGACAATTCCGACATCAGAAAATTTTAAATTGATCATCTCAGCCCTGGCCATTATGGTAGAAATTAGGATTTCAAGCCCTAAAAATAGTATATATTGTGACAAATTATCTAGAAGGATTCATTTTGCCCTAAAAATAAGTGCTCATGGATCCATAAGATCTGTGTCATTTTTGAGTTTCAAATTTCATAGTCAATATTAGAAATTGATTTTATAGCCATCATAGATATTTTTGGTGCCCAAAGTGATTTTTAGATGAAGATTTGTGGTGAGGCTATACTTTATCTACATAATGCCTAGGCCTTCCAAAAATTGCCTCCAATATAAAATTTAGAACGGACCTAGAAACTTAGATTGATTAAGACTTCACCTTGTATTAAGATAAAAAAAAACATAATGTTTATTGTAAAAAAAAAAAGGGCAAGCTTTCTATGCTTCCCCTACAATATAAAACTTATTTACATCCCCTTGCATTTTTAATGGAGGGCTAAGATTGTCCCAATCACGATGTCATGTTTCAACACTATTTTATTTTTACTCTTTTTATATAAATTACTTTCACACCAAATTTTGGGTGTCTAATCCTCTATTAAACACGTACTTGTAAAAACACTATTAAAACAATGTTCCCAATAAAATAAAATGACCAAAATACCCCTAAAAGATTGAAGGGGTATTTTTGTCATTATATTTTATTAAAAAATTATTTTTAATATTTTTTATAAGTGCGCCCTAATGAGAAGATGATCCGTACCAAATTTTATATTCATACAATTTGTATAAAAAATTAAAAATAAAATACTCTAAGGCATCAGAACTAAGATCAAACAGAGTGGCTTACTTGATCAAAATTGGACGAGTGGATATATCTTCTATGCTATAGGACAAGTATAGAAACCTTTCCCAAAAAAAAAACAAGATAAAAAAAAATAATGCAGTTTGAAAGTTTTCACATTTTAAAGCTCAAACACGCTTAATTGTTAAGACTCTAAACTATCAAGTAATTTGTTATTCATTTCCCTATGTTAATATTTCTAATGATATTTGAGGATTAAGTACGGTGGCATTTGAATAGCTTCAGCATAGGAATGCCGGTGTACTTTAACCACTACAAGCACGTGGAAAGAATGATATGTGAGATTAAAATCTTATGCTTAAATCAATCCCTGTGTTTTCAACATGTTGGAAGATGTCAATACTGACTTAGTAGCTAATGGAGGTATTTTTTCGTAATTTTGTTTTTCTGTAATTCGTTAATGGAGGTATTGCGTATAGTCCTTTGATTTTAGAGGAGTTTCTAATTAAGGTCGTTGAGATACCGCCTTGGTATCTTTTCGACATTGTTGTCCTTCTGTTTTATACTTACATTAATAGAACAAAAAAAAAAAAAAAAAAGGACTACAAGTAAAGAGAGAAAATACCGGCCGCGCATGCAAATCCCTCCTTGAAGATTCTGAGCTAAATAACACCAAGGGCCGGTTATCATAGTCCTATTAATGCAACATTAAGTTTATACATTCTAAGTTTTGTATAGAATAATTCTAAAAGGATATATAGATATTAACTTGAAAAACACAGGAAGATATTGTTTGGGAAAACCTCAAAAAAATTTTAAATGTACCTTGTAGGAAATACAAAGAATTAATTATTAGGCTGATAAGTTCAACTATCAATAATCAAGAATAAAACTTCTATAACGCTGGCTTGGTTTAATTTAGAAAATAATTACACTAACCAAAAAGAATTATTAATATAAGTGTACCTTTGACAATTTCTAGTGACAGAGTTGGGACATAAGCTCCAGTATATGAACATCCAGTAATGTAAAGTGGATTAGATAAGAACTCAGGGTGCTCGTGAAGCCACTGCATCATAAAATTGTAAGTGAACATCACAAACAAATTTTAATTAGGTCCTTTAGCAGAGTATAGGGTGGCTGATCTTTAAAACAAAGTCATATATATCTGCTATAGTTTTGGAATCATGAGTTTGGTAATCCTCACTGTTATTAGAATATGAGAATTCAGTAGCAACAAGAGCATCCATAACAACAAGGCTAGACACCTACAATGCAGAGGAATTTGAAAGAGGAAATTCACTCTTACATTCATATTGTATCCATTCACAAGCTAAAAGTCATCTGCTCAATAAGTCATACTGAAGAGAGTGCATTGGAAGCTCATCATCCTCACATTCCATGTATTGGCAAATATGAAGAGTAGATATAAAACATCAACAAGCAGTCACATTTGAAAGATAGAAGGTATGGAAATTTTGCTATGATCCAACCTGGAAAAGCATAGGTGAAGAAGCCACTTGATGAATATTACCTTGGTCCAACGGAAAGGATTTAGTTCTACTTTCACACCATTGATGATATAATCCGAATCCTCCTCAATTTTGAAAGGCCCTGAACTACAATAAAGAAACACTTTACCATAGTTTAAAGATATAAGTTCACTCTACGACCAAGATTCCAACAAGATTCTAACATCTTGTTGCTGAAGATGGACACTAAGAAGGAAGTTGTGAATACAATGACAAAGTTGCTAACACTACTAAATTTGAGCTATTTTTTGACTTGATTAATGTCTTTCGAAGATGAGTGCCCTTTTTTCCTTTTGGGGGTGGGGGATTGGGGCTTGTGAGGAAGGTGGTAGAAGAGAATCTATTTTGTGCACTTAATGGAAGTCAATTAAATGTGGACAGTTGTTTGGTCAACTTGCATTTCAAGAAGCCCTATGAGGGATGTTAGGTTTCTATCTAATCGTTATTAGATTTCCAATTTTATAGAGAAGTGAATCTTACGTTTCTTAAAATTCTTGCTTATTTTTATGGGGATATAAGCCCTTGGTTATATGAACGATTATCTTCACATAATTATCTAACTAAAGGGTAGGCCATGCGGAATTCTATCTATCTCTTGTAATGAAAGATAGAGCGGAGTCCATGTGATTCTGTCTATAGGGTTTGTGTCTTTTTATGAATAGTTGTTTTAGGAAGCCTGTGCAAGGTGTAGAGAGAATATGCGGAGACCTAGTACGAGTTTGAGCTTGGGTTCCTTGGTTCTCTTAGAGCTTCCAAGCAAAATAGGCATGTCTTGATTCTCTTACCATTTATTAACCTTTGGATGCATAGTGCTAGCTGTGCTACCATGCCAAGAGTCTGATTGCCAAACATCAATTAGTCTTGGATAAAGACCTTTCCTAGTATTGCATATCTTCTTCCTCCTCAAATATAATTTTGTGAATGGTAAATATTTGTAGATTGGGTTCTTATCAAGAATATTCTTTGAGTTCCCATATACTTTATTTATTTTCCCAGCAAGATCTACAGAAATTTTAACTTTATCTACTATTCCACATGTCTCTTCCATTCCAATTTTAAATTGATCTTTACTCATCCTCCTTATTCTTAGGGGAGGAGCAATGTCCCTATTACCTTATCTTTCAACAATTAAAATCTAGGGATACGATCCAAGAATTCATGCTTGGAGTTGAGTGGTTAATTTTTTAATGTTTGCATATATTCAAATCCTATCATTGAACTACCATGTGAAAAGCGAAAGAAAGCAAAAAGGAATATGTGCTAACTTATGCATCTATATACTACATTATTAAGCCAAAAGCAAGGGATGGACACATGTCGTAAAAATAAAAATATGATCTATCTCTAGAGAGACAGTTAGAGTACATAAACTTCTAAAAATAATGAGAGGAATGGGAAAGGGGGTCTTGTTTTAGAGAAAGAAAGACGCTAAGGACTCAACCATCAAATTCTAAGAGTCACTAACTCTTAGTGATTGCTTATGGGGTTATACCCTATTATTCACATCTATTGTGACTCTTCACCAAGAAATTATGATTTAAACATATGTAGAAAGGGGCTGGGGTCATGGTGGTAGCACCCCACATCCTAATCACCATGTTGTGGTTTCCATTTCTACCACTAACACCACCCCACTAATACCTTCAAAAAGCTTACTTCTAATCTAGTTGAGAAATCGGGTAGGGACCTGTCTTTCCCACTGAAATACCCAAAAAAAAAAAACTCTTTAATAATTACATATTTGGGTACAACATTTTATAGGTGGTGTCTCTCTACATCGACCCTGACTCTTCATCAATTACTTATAAGTGAAAATTTTGAAAAGGCATAAAGCGAGGGTGCACATTTTTAATGGTTCTCTTTCATACTCTATTTATAACTATTATAATTATTATAATTAATTATTTTAATTATAATAATTATTAATATTGGAAATTATTTTAAAATTAAAAATCATGATTGATATAAATATTATTAATGATAATAATAATATAATTGTATTATTGTAATGATAATATGACAATTACACAAATAAGTGGAATTCTAATTATGATGCTTGCGTTATATAATATAATCTTTTGATTAGATGATGATGGTGATGATGATAATAGAAATAAGAAAATAATAATAAAATTATTATTAAAATTATAATAAACTTAAATTATATTATTGTTATTATTATTATGTAAAAAATTTTAGTCGTTGATATAATAAAATAACGAACGTAGTAATTTATAATAATAACAATTATCTAAATGTATATATACAATATTATTGTTATTATTGTTATTATTGCGTGAATAATTTTAGTTATTAATATAATTATAAAATAATGAACATATTGAATCATAATAATAACAAATATTGAAATTTAATTGGACTATTATATGAATACCGAATATAGTTATAATTTAATGAACTATGATATCAAAAGTTTCTTTATTTTACTTAATTTTTTATATAAAATTTTGTTTGTAATCTTTAAATAACATAAACAATTTACTCATTTCGCTAAGCATATTTGCAATATTTAATTACATACCCTAACATATTCTCATTCATATTATTTCTCATACTCTTGCTACCACTATCAGTTATAGAACCTTTTAATGAGACCGGCACATGCACCTACTAGTCAAAACACACTCAAGGATGTAGATATAAACTATTGCACATGCTATAGACAGGATTTGTGTGTTGAGATGGGATAGTTTAGTCATGGTACTTCATGTCATTGTATATGAGATGTCATTTTGACCTTCAACAACATTCATGAATCATGAATCATGAATATAGGACTACAATAATTAGTTGAAAGGGGCCATGAAAAGTTTGCAAATTCTTCTTATAATGAAACTGCACAATGATGAAGAGTGGACTTCTTAGGAGTAAATTACAAGTAGTAAATGTAATCTAGAAATACCAACCATGAACGTATATAATGGCATTCATAACAACCAGGACCACCAGTAGCCCAGAATACAATTGGATCTTCTGAAGGACTGCGTTCTGATGTAGCAAAATAGTAGTACATGTACCTTCCATTCCCTTCATTACCTAAAGTGATGTACCTGTAGTCTTAGAAACATTAGCATGTACTATACTTCGCAAACTTCTCTCCATAAGTACAAGAAGTAATACTATAAATATAAAAAATTGAAAACTATATGTCCTAGAAAGAAATACTTTTAGGTTATGCCAACTTTTTCATGTTTTTGACTTCTTCATTGACAAACATATATGGCTTATTTTCTATATTTATTGAATATTCTCAAAGAGGTGTAAAACTAATTTTTATTCCTGAGATTTAAAAAAAATGGAAATCTATTTTTTATCCCTTATGTGTTTTCGAATTGAGAGGCACATTAGGTATCATTTTGATAAGCTCTAATTGTAGGGTACGCTCGTCTTCGAATTTTTATCGTGCCTTGTAGGCAAAAGCTTTCCTTTCCCTATCTATTGTTATTCGTTTCTTTTGTTTTCTTTTTTGTTTGAGGTGTTAATGGTGGGACTAGAGCCTGAGGACGATATGTTGAGGCACCTATGTCCCTAACCGCCAATGCCCCAACCCCAATCCCAAGAAATGAGAATTATGGTTTCATAGAGGTGGCGAGAATAACAAGTCCATGGTTGCTTACTTCCTGTTCTATTTTCTTTCAAATATTTGGGCTAACTTTTCTAATATTTATTGTTTAGGGATGGTTCAAAAAAACAATATTAAATTCAAAAGTAAGCCTATATTTTATTTACTATTTTATCCAACTTTGTCTTAAAACTTCAGAGTGATTCTTTAGAGTCAAAAGGTTTCCAGACAAAGATATAGCATATGAAATGTAAGTTGAGTAATATTAAAAGTAGAAACAAGGAATTGGTTAAGTTTGATGGCCAAAAAGTACCTAAAATAGATTATTGTCGATATTTAGAGTCAATAATCCATTAGAATTAGGAGATTGAGGAAGATGTTGCGCACAGAATTTGAGCTCGATGGATGAATTGGAGATGTTCTTTTGAATTCTTCTGTGATCATTGAATGCTAAAAACGATGAAGGGGAAGTTTTACCTGATACCTATAAGACCTTCCATGCTTTATGGGATGGAATATTGGGCGGTCAAGAAACAATATATCTATAGACTGAGTGTAGTTGTAATAATGATGTTGAAATGCATGAGTGGCAAGACAAGGATAAGTACATCTGAAGGAACTTAGGGTTAGCCCCAATAAACGGTAAGATGAGGGCAATTAGATTTGTCTTGCCACATGTAGTGTCAACTTAGAACAACATCAGTTAGGGGGGGTGATTTGGTTCAAGTGGAAGGCTCTAAAAGGGCAAAGGGAAGACCTTAAAAGACATGGATATAAATAGTATGAAATGACATAGTGATTTACAGTTTAACTGGAGGGATGGCCATTGATAAGCATAATATTGAAACATGATTCATGTAGCCAACCCCAAATAGTTAGAAAAAGACTATAGTGATGATGTTCATGATTTTTGTTAACTTGCAATATGCACTGGGTGGTTCCCAAAAGACTAAATATCAAGTCTAAATTAAACTCGCATAATCTTTATATTTTGAAACCTTTTATAAATGAATACAAACCCAATCGAGTTTTTTGACGTGCTCAGTGTCATGAGGAAACTCAATACACTTCGTCAGGTCTATTAAGTTGGGCCGCAGTTGAATATTAGGTCTATATTTGAACCTGACCCGGTTTGGACCAGTATTACCTCGACATTCCTAATTGAGCTTTCTGTTGATGTCTCCTACACTTGTCCATACATGTTGGAAAATGTGATTAGTTTAGTATGTTGTCGACATAATAACTTACATGCGTACGTCACAAATTATATAGAGTTGTGTGGTAAAGCTGAAGTTGGTCTATAATCCATGGTAACAACTTTTTAGCGCACTTGAGGTTTCAGTGCATCTCCTTCTAAATGCAATCTCCATGAGAAGATCTTTCTTAGAGATGAATTTTGGATTGAAAATTTCATAGGTTGATAATATTAATTATGGTTAATTATGGCCCATGAATATAAAAAAAAAAGGGAATAATAAAATTTATTTCGAACTTTGTTTTGGACAGTTCGTTTTAATTCTTCCAGATAACAAAATTGATAATATTTATTTTAGGAGAAAGATTTCTACACTTCTCTTACAGCATAGAAGTTTTATCCTCCCCTTACCATCCAACAGGCCAAGTTTTATCAAGAGAGCCACTCACCATTTGATATTAGATCTGATGTCTCAAAGTATTTTATTTTTAGTTTTTTTTAAACAAATTGTATGAATATGATATTTGGTACGTGCTTTCTTATCATTGGGGCGCATTTATAAAAATTGTTAAAAATAATATTTCGATAAAATATAGTAATCAAATTACCCTTGAATCTTTCAAGGGTATTTTGGTCATTTATTTATTGAATTTTTTTTTTTCCCCTGCTAGGGCGAGTTTAATAGATGAATGGACATCCAAAATTTGGTGCCAAAATAGTTCATAGAATAAAATAAAAAATAAAATAGTGTAGAGACGTGATATTGTGATTGGGAGAATCTTAGCCCTCCATTCAGAATGGACAGTTGGATAAGGGGAAGTATATAAGTTTTATGTTGTAGGGAAAGCACAGAAAGCTTCCCTTTTTTTTTAGATCCAGATTCATGGATCCAATGCTAAAACACATTTGGACTTAAGATTCATTTCAGATTGAAAATGATCCTAAATCCATGTCCAACATGGATGTTTTATGCAACCGTACTTCACAAAAGAAAATTCACAAATTTTTGGAAGGGAATTGCATGTGAATAGGTCCGCATTTGAACATTTCCCCAACAGACAGAGGTGCAAAAAATTTTTAATTTTGTTTTGGCATTGTGTATTATGAGACTATTTATATTTATTACAAGATGGTCACAATTACTCGTAGCTATTA
>NW_006497735.1:1987726-2009518 GCF_000471905.2 Amborella trichopoda
AGCTTTGGGTCTAGTCAATGACACTCTTATAACCATCCAAGTTGAAATTTGATAGACAAGAGTGATTATGACCTCCTTCTACCAAAAGTACATGATCTCCTCATATACTTTTCCTTTTTGTTTTACACTTATGGTGTCGAACGATGCAAACACTGTCACTAGAGTATGCAACCGTACTCTACATCAACAATATTCTAAAAATATAATTCACGCAACAAAATATGGTCTCAAGGATTCTGTGGAGAATCCAAGAGTGGTTTCATACATTGCACTTTCTACTAAGGCTAGCAACGGCCTGGCCCAGCTTCTTTCCCTTGGCCCCAAGCGAAACTGGGCTGAGCTACGAACAAATGAATAAAAGAGAAAAAAAAAAACAGAGGCCTGGACCGAACCTGGCCCATGGCCTAGGCCCTACTTTTTAGGGCTGGGCCACCTGACTCATTGCTGGGGCACAACTTCCAACAAATGTACCCTAAAACGTGTCCACAAAAATACATAACTCCTAAAACATCTCAAGGTCAAATACAAAACATTAGAATAGAGGAGTCTTATAGCCAGAGTTTTGATGATTACCCACCCTGCATAATGTTTAGAAGGAAATTGGCCATCAAAGCCCCGAAAGCGTGACACCTCCGCACCATCAGGCACTGTTAACAAAGAGTAAAAGCATTGGAAAGCGATGTTGATGGTGAGGAAAAAGAAGTCTGACGAAAATTGCGATAACTTTGCCATGCTTATTTCTTTATTTTTCCCTAAATAGTTTCAACTGACCTTGGATACTTATTAGGAATGTTACTCAGTTGGTTCGGGACCTGATCTAGGTCTAGAAAGAGAAATATTAATAAATATAAGTCAAGGATTTGGATGATATGAGTTAATTGGTTGGGTCGCCCTTGGCCAAGACGAGTTACTAAGTCGAGTGTACTCGCCAGAGTGGGCCAAAACCTAGAGATATATTGAAAAGAGAAAAACAAAATTAAAAATAAAATGGAGATACCAAAATTTATAAAAAATCAAAGAGAAACTTAAAAAACTACAAATAATAAAAAAGTGTAAAAAAATAGACCGAAACAATTAATTCGTAATTAGGGACATTTTAAAAATCCAAAAAAAAAAAATGTAAACCTAAAGATTATAACAAAAAACTCATAAATCTTTACCAAAAATTAAAAAATTATATATAATATTTTATACACGTTCTGTATAAAAATATTTAAACAACATTTTTGGGATTTTTTTGAATATTGTATTTGAAATACGTGACAAACACAAATCGAGATAATACGTACTCTCCTATACTTGCATACCCTACATCATTTCATACATCATACTCACTTAAACATACAATCATCCTCCCATACACCCTAGTCTAGTCTTTCTAACCTAACCCACTTAGGCTCACTCACACCCAAACCTAGACCTTGGCCTCATGTTCGGGCCCACTTTCAAGAGCATTCAAGGGACTATCAAGGGTGTACCACCTAAGGGTCGACATTGAGCCAAGCAAAAGGCTCGAGCCCTCCCCTCTCTTTCTCTCTCTCTCGAGTGGGCCGACAAGAGGCCATCTCTCTCTTTCTCACTCACCTCCCTTATTATTATCTCTCCCTTTATTCTCTCACGCCGGAATTTCCCTGTGTCTCTGTTTTCCCTCTCTCTAATTAATCTCTCCCTTAATCTTTTCAATCTCTCTTTATCTCTATTTTCACGAAATTCACTGTTTCACAAAACTCTCGTTGCTCTCCACCTCTCCCCCAATTCAGAGTAACGCAACTATCCCCAAGATATCATCTTCACTTTTTCTTCTCTCACAGTCACGCTTCTCTTTGCCCCAATCTTTCTCTCTCTCTACCTCCCCTATCATACTCCCTCACCCAATCTCTCTCTCTTTCTCTCATCCAATCTCTTCCTCTCTCTTACACGAAAGTCTCTTTTATTCTCGGTTTCTTTCTCTATCTCCTTCGCAAAACTCTCTCTCTCTCTTATTCTTGGTCTCTCTCTCTCTCACGAAACTCTGTCTACCCCAAGGTTTTCTCTCATCCTCTCATGCCCCATTTCTCACCCCTGTCCCTTCAAATATGTTTCTTCACTCTCTCCTATCTCTTTATTTCTGTTTCTCCCCATCCTTATCTCCTTCCCTCTCTTTCCCTAAACTCTCTCCCCTCATGTACTTCTCTTTTCTTCCACAAATTTCTCTCTCTCCCCTCATGTACTTCTCTTTTCTTCCACAAATTTCTCTCTCTCCCCTCATGTACTTCTCTTTTCTTCCACAAATTTCTCTCTCTCCCCTCATGTACTTCTCTTTTCTTCCACAAATTTCTCTCTCTCCCTCCATCCCTCCCTCATTTTTATTCCTTCCCATCATTATCTCAATCTCCTTTTCTTTCCTCCATCTTGTCTCTATCTTCATCTCTTCTTTTTACCTATTTTTCCGTTGTTTTCAAGTTTCTATTTTCTTTTTCTATTAGATATTATTCAAGAAAACTCATCAATTCTCCCATTATCATTTAAATTTCTCTACCATAAAACTTTCATTTTGCTTCCATAATAAAAAAGTTCTTATAAATATGCACTTTATCTCTTTTCATCTTTTCTTTAAAAATCTGTACTTTTTTCTTCTACTCTCTTTCTAAAAATTCTTACATCATTTCTTTATCACGTATTAGCGTCCATTCCGTTTGATTTTGAGCTCTCTAAGATTTCTATTTGCTTTCAATGATTTCTTATCACTTATTTCCATTCACACATCTCTCTCTCCCTTTCCCTCTCGCTATTCTCCTTTCTCTTTTATCTCTTCTTTTTCATATTTATTCTACCTTTCTAACTTAGGATTGCCCTTGCGAGGATCTTCAGGCTCGTATTCTCTTGAGTTTATTCTCCTTGGATGCTCCTTAGTGCTCTAGATTTTGCTTGAAATCTAGGGATCTTTCTGACGTTCTCGGTTACCTTCTTACAGAGGGGACATTGGAAAGATGTCTAAAGAATGAGAGGTCTTCTTTTTGCTCTATTCGTCTCTTTCTCTCTTTCTTTTTATCTTTTTCTAGAAACTACTGCTTCAAATTTCTTGTTACATATATATTTTTTTTAACACACATTTACAATCCATATCCTCATTTGGATTACTCATGCCATTCATAACTACTCACCACTCATGCATGCATAAAATCATTTATCATTATTGTCTAATACCATTCATAAGGGGGATATTCGGAAATGATTCGCGAGGGTTCGACCCTCAAGACTCTGTTCCCCAGAATCCTTCGGGGTACTTCGATCATAAATTGAGTATCTTTCCTCTGTCATTTCGTAATACCTCTCTGGAGAGATGATGCCAGAAGGCTTCCTGTTTTTCATGAACCTCTTTTCTTTTTTAAAAAAATCTTTTTCCATCTTTTTAGTTATTGGCTTCCCTTTGTTTTGACCATATTTCTCTTTTATCTCTCATTTAACCTCTGAACCCTGAAACATAATCGCCACCTCTCAAATCTCTCATACAAAGTTGGAGACAAGTCTCAAAACCAATAGATACGCGTGATTCTAGTGTTGTGCAATGAAGCGGCGGAGTCGAATTCAAACCAAACTGCAATGACAGTCTGAGGGCTTTCTCTAGTGATCTAAGAATCTACCCAGGATCCTCCCATGAATTCGATGACAAGGTAGGCTCTTAACGTCATAATCATTGTACTAAAATTCTCCCATTGTTTGTATCTATCCGCACGCTTCGCTTGTGGTGGTTTGAGAAAGGGTTACTGCCGAACTCGGGTCCCTAACCCGAGACTCCTTTGGGCTAACAGAAAGTCCAAGTCACACCAACTAGGGACTCCACTGGGGTGGCGCTTGCTCGCAAACCTGCACAACACTTAACCCACACTTAAATATGGCTTTGGGATTTTCCAACTCCTATTTTCAAGTCAGGGACTTTATGGTCCCGGCATTAGCGAGCTTGTCCTTTTGAGGTAAGGTCTTTCAACCTATGTCTTCTTCTTTTCTTCTGCAAAGCAACCAAACTGCTTGCATTTGCGTTCTGGCCTAACCTAAAGTGAGAAGGGGGCCCTTAACCCCTCACTACCCCTCTACCGGCATCAACAGAACGTTTGTCGTTGCTAAGAGCATAGGTGGTTCTAAAACCATCGCCCCTCATGCTCACTCAGTTACAGGTGGAACCTCCAACAATCTCGAGTCTAATAGTGGGCCTAAAGCTGCTCCCCTTCTTATCGCAACTGGCTCCTCTACAATCGTTGCTCCTACATGTAACAAAAAGGTTAACCCCAACTCACTCCACACGCGTGACGCCCATCTCGACACCGCACATCTCACAGCCATCGTAGTTGGAAGGCCACAAGGCCACTCGACACACACTTACACCCAACACGACTAGCAGCTAAACCGTTAACTAATCATTTCAGGGCAAACAAAAGGCCACCCCGAGTCGCTCACATGCTCTGGGTCTTTTGGGACCCAAACCCATAGTGAAAAGTGACCCTCAAGTCACTCCAATTGTATTGCATACTATTCACTCAGTTCGGGGCAGCTCGAAAGCCATCCCTCAAAGAGCACACGACCACCGAGCCAGTCGTAGGTCAAGTGCGCACATATATTTGCATGCAAAAATTGGTGGCCATAAGGCCACTCCAATCACCAAGGCTGATAACCCAAAGGCTAAACCTTCTACCTCACTAAGGGTTGGTCCCCAAGTCACCGCAAACACGTCTTCAGACTCTGCACACACACACACAGGTCTCACATTGCCCCTAGTTTTGAGAGCAAACGTGAAAGGAGTCTAGAAGTTTTGCTCGCCTTCGCTTGGGGGCAATTCTACCTTGCCATTAAGAAGGAAAATAATGGTCAAGCCCAGATGTGAGGCCAAGAGACTAAGATGCTGAAGGTTCGACTCAAGGATGGAAAAAAGAATGAACATTAAAAATTTCCCTTCCATAGATCTGAACTCCTTCTCCCCTCTTGCCCTCCTTGATGCGGATGAGATTAGGGCAGCATGTCACATGGTGAATCTCAAAGAGGTGGCTCGGGGCATGATAAGGGTGGTCATCCATAAGGTTCAAAGTCTAGTCCGGGGCAAAGAAGAGCCTACAAATGGAGCAAAGAGCCAGTCTGATACTAACAGCCCCATCGAGTCCAAACAACCTGAGCCATCACCCGTTCAAGCCCCTAAGCTAGAATTAGCTTGGCTTGAACTCATTACAGCTAAGATCTTCAAAGCAACTCCACCTGAGCCCATTACAAGCCATGTCACTCAAGACAAGACACTTCCCAAGCCAAAAAGGTCCGAGCACGTCATGAAGTGCACTGGGAGGTCATCGGCAGGAGTTACACCGTCGTGCATGTGTGGGAAGCCGTCGTGCGCAACAGAGAGTTCAAGCCATCGTGAGTGTAAGTATCAGGCGTCGTGTGTGCACAGGATCAACCACCGTGCGCGCACAGGATCAGCCGCTGTGAGTGTAAGGATCAACCGCCGTGTGTGCACAGGATCAGCCACGGTGAGTGTAACGATCAACCGTCGTGCGTGCACAGGATCAGCCACCGTACGTGCACAGGATCGGTCACTATGCATGCACTGGATCAGCCACAGTAAGTGTAAGGATCAGCTATCGTGCGTGCACAGGATCAGCTGCCGTGAGTGTAAGGATCAATCGTCATACGTGCAAAGGATCAGTCGCCATAAGTGTTCTGCCGTGAGTGAATGCTTGAAGGGGGATTTCTAATGACTGCCTTGTGGCTCATGTTAGCCACTAGTAAGCCACTTGGACACCAACTGTATGCCACCTGGGTGCCAAGTGGCACCTGCAAGTCTTTGTGGTGACACATGGCTTCTGCATGCTGCCACCTCTTCCTTTTTATGATTATCAAACCCCTCTTCTCACCTTCCACAAGCTTTGGCGCTCTCTCTCTCTCTCACTCAAGCCAATGAGGCAAAACGCTAGCTTTGCTCAGGGGCTTGAAAGTCATTGTCGAAAATTAGTTGGGTATTGTTATAGAGGTGAAAGGCGATTCTTTTAACATTGTTAAGTGGTGTAAATTAGAGCAACAAGTGCCTTGGAATCTAAAATCTTTGTGGTTCAAATTTTTACAGTTTTGTGAAAAGTTGAAAGCCTCCTTTACTCATGTTTAGCATGAGTTAAATGGGGCGGCAGATGATCTTGCTAAGCAGGGTACACATCTAGATTAGTAGTCAGGGGATTTGTGTAGGATTGCTTTATACTTTCATATTTTGTTTGATGTAACTTGCTGTGTATTAAAAAGATTAAATATCACTTTTCAATGACAATAAGGGGGAGGGGGACTTGTCTAAGGAAAATTAGGGTGGGCCTCCAAAGGTTAAATAATGGTTAAATTTCAATGCATTAGAATACACAAATTGTTGAAGAGTACCCACTTATCACTTTTTACTTTTGAACCCCTCCCATCAATCATATAGGCAAACACTTCCTAGTACAGCTCTAATTGATCATTTGCTATAAGAGCACAAGTGATATATGTAAAATTGAGTGAGAAACAATAGGTAGACAAATGAATAACCTGTAAATAAAGGCCCTGTAACCTTTCAAAGTGAGATTTAAGTGATGTTGGATCAAGCTTATCTTTTCTTGTCGATAGTTGAGCCTATCGGAACACCTTTTCCACTTTCCAGCTACTTCTACCTGTCAACACCACGCAAAGATGTGAACCCACCAAACGTCTTGTAAATATTTTATGGGAATGTGTGCTATGAGGCCATTTACTATTTCTACATGAAGGTTGCCATCTTTTCTAGCCATTAGATGTGAATTCCAACAACTTGACATGCATTACAAAGCTCAAAAACAATCGAGACTTTTGAGTTCAACCTAAGGCACACCCCGGCTGTTGAATTTTACATTTAATAGTTAATTGTAATTTAGGCATCCTTATACCAAAAATAAGTAATCATATTATATACTTTCTTATAAAAAACATATGGAAATGTTTTATGTGAGTCAACGGACAAACGAGCGCAATGACCCACAAACCACCTTTAAGATGGACATCGTGTGAAGTGCACTAGCCATAAATAGCATATGTTAAAAAAAAAAACCCCAAAAAAACCAATTCAAATTTTATTTTATTTCATTTTTTATGTTTTAATATTCATGACCATCTTAGCCTAGATCATGAATTCCTAAAAAATTGAATAAAATAAAATCTATCTTTAAGATGTATTTTAGACAGGGGATGTATGTGTACATATGAGTCGGCTTACACATAGAAAACCTATCCAAAAATTATTCTCAAAATATTCGAACTTAAATGGAATTAGTGGATTAAAAAAAAAATCTATTCTCATACACAATTGACGTGAAATCTCATGAGAAGAAAATCAATGATAATTGGTTTTTATTTCTGAGGGATGATTCTTATGTGCGCGAAAGCTCTAAACTCAATGAGTTAATTTTGGCAAATAAAGTAAGAAAAAAATAGAACCGGCATGAAGCAAGAAAAGTAAAGCAGGAAAGAAGTAATGCAAAAAGAGAATACTTGGATTTACATGATTTGTCACAGATGGAACTACATCTAAGGGAACGGAAAATTGAAATCCACTATACTAATGAAAGTTACATCATAAATTTTGGGACAGAGAGTTTTCTCTCTAACCCTTGACAAAACCCAGTTGACCAAACCCTTTATGACATACTCTCTCGACTTGCACCATTGCCAATCTCTCATCTCTATTCCATAACTAGACCACTGTCCAGGAGGAGAACCTTGAGAACAACTGAATTTTCTCTAACTAAAAGGAAAAAAGGTCCAAAATCTCCATGAGAACTGTTTCTCTACAAAAAGCCAATCTCTCAATCTATAGGAGGCATCATCGCAATGTTTCTCTCGATATGAAACTCTTTTCTCTCTAAGGGGAGGCCTTGCTTCTCATGTACAGGAGGCCCCTACCTCTCTCTCTAGAGGAAGCCATATTTCCCATATGGTGACCCAAATATTCTTTCCTCTTTCATCTCATATATATATATATATATGTGTGTGTGTGTGTGTGTGTGTGTGTGTGTGTGTGTGTGTGTGTGTGTGTGTGTGCACGTGTGTGTGTGTATGTGTGTGTGTGTGTGGAGCAAGAAATTCAACCTGTTAATCTAATGTTGATAAGAACATCTACAAAATTTAAGATAAAATCGAGTTCCTTTAAAGCCTATATCTAATAACCCCATCAAATAAAGGGTTTATATTCATTGAGTTAAAAAATTACTTTTTAAAGTGACTTTTAGAATTTTTGTTTTTTGAATATTATTTGCCTCAATGAAAATAGTGTATGTTTAAATATTAGGGGTCCTACAAATGGTTAAAACAAAGTTTTTGATGGTACTTTTCATTATATTACTAGAAAATTATTGCATGAAATCACCACCCACATAAATATCATCATCATCATCATCATCATCTAAGCTTTATTCTAATTATTTGGGATCAGCTACACGAATCTTGTCTTGCCGTTGCTCTCTATCACGGGCCATACCCTCAGTTGTACCATAAGTTACCATATTTCTTCTCACTACTTTTGTCCATATCGTTTTGGGCCTTTTGAGAATTTTCCTTACCCTTTTAGAGCTTTCTACTGAACCAAATTGTCCTACATAACTTGTGCTATTCTAAGTTGACATTGTACCTGGCAAGACCACCTAAGTCTACTTTTCTCATTTTATTGCCTATTGGAGCCACTACTAAGTTCCCTCGAATATATTCATTCTGAATTCCATAATGACATATTAAAAGACACTATTAAAATATTAGTTAAGAATATTTCTTTGATCTTAGTTTTTAAAATAACACTTTTTTCACTTTGATGAATAAGTCCGATAATTGAGAAAGCATCTTTAAAAGTACTTTGTTTGTTTTACCCAATACATTGGGTTCCATTCTATGCATCGAGCTATAGATTGCATTAGGTTAGGAGGACCTTGGTTTCGTCTCCAAGGGGAGGACCTGAAATCCATATAATGAGACTGCAACCCATTGCCCATTGGCTAGACTTTGGTGACGCACTAGTGATCCCCTAGATGGACTGTGAGCCTTGGACAACTCTGGGACGGTTTGAGAAAGCATGTGTAGCTCATAGTTCACGGTTGGACCTGGAGTGCCCCAGTGGATATTTATTCTTAGACTATATGGATCATTTTCCCACCAAAGTATTTAATTTTATTTATGTTAATTATATTTGATTTTTAGAATTATTATTTTGAATTTTTCTAAATCTATGGATATTTTATTTATCAAATTTGGATTTATAAAAACAAATATATTGATTTTATAATGATTTAAATATTCAAATAATAACTTTGTTTATTTCTAAAATATAAAAATAACTTAAATTATATGGGATGCCCATTAGGTCTTTTTGGCCCACCATTGCATATTGGGTGGGGGCCATTATGTGACCAAGTAGCTGGCACACTCCACCTAGAGAAACCTTTTGTTTTTGTGGTCAAGCTTTAAAGCTTAGATATGAGGTTATGTTGTTTTAGAAAGTTCAAGCCTTGAGGAAAATTTGAATGATATATAGGAATGCATTAGAAAGCTCATGCATAAAATAAAAATGATAATATTATGATATATTAATTGCATATTTGAATTAATTGATGAAAAATGGTTTAGAAAGTGGGGGGAAATGGTCTAGCACCCTCTATAGGATGTTGATGGCTCATTTATAGAATGGAGAGCTCATATCTCTAACCCTACAAGTCACACAAGATCAATAATGCATATTCAATTTTACATGAGTGGCAAGCCAAGGAAAACCCTAAGAAACCATAATCTTGTTCAAAGTACTATAAAAAAGGATTGATCCCTACCCAAAACTCTACACCTTATCACATACACATAGTTTCCGTCGCTCTCTCTCAACCTACTAAAGGGGGCATGCCCCACTTAGGATATCTCTCTCTCTTATAAAAGCTCTCTCTCTCTTGAAAGTCCTAAAGGGGGGCATGCCCCACTCTCTCTCATCTTATGGTTCTCTCTCATGGTATCTCTCATGATATCTCATCTCTCTTAGGTGTTTAGAATATAAGGTTGTTGTAGAAAAAAGAAACATCTCTCTCTCAGACAAGGTTGTTGAAGGGACTCGCTTAGTATTTTAGTTTGTGAACAAAGAGGTTCATGTTCCATTAGTGTGGCTTGTCCAAACTTGCTTTCCCGGTTGAGATTGGCGGTTGAAAATTAGATCCCGCAACATCGGAAGGTGATGACTCTATGTGGGGTGTGATAAACCCGGTTGAGATAATCTCCGGCACCCTGTTTTATTTCTTCCATATTATTTATTATATATTGTATTCTGAAGCATAAGTTGTGTATTTTCTTTGTTAATGAACTGTGTGGTTTTGAATGGATTCAAGTTCTAGAGATCCTATAGTATTCTTTTCGCTTGTTTTATTTGAAGTTGTAATATTGTAAAAAGGACTTCTTGTGAAAGATCTAAACTGTGAAGAAAAGAAAATAATTGAAAAAGGAAAGACAGAAAATTTTTATATACTCTGGCTAGATCACAGTTGTCTTTTCATTTTGGAACTCAAAATCACGTTTTTTGTTCCTTGTCAACATTGTTAATCAATTGATAACAAAGCCATATATAGAATTAGAAAAAGGAAAAGGTTACTTCAGAGGCTTAGATCTAAGCATCTTACAAAATAAATGGCCTATGTTAGGCTAAGAAAAATACGTTTGGGCACGCATTTTTCATTTTTATTTATTTATTTTGTGATTGTTCATCAAAATGAAAAAGCTATATGTTTAAAAAGTGGGGTCAAACAAATGTCCCTAGCATAGTTTTTGAATATTTTGATGGGTGTATTTATAAAAAAATAACTATTTTTGTTTAAATCTTTTGAAATTTTCACAAAAGTACAATTGCATTTTACAAGTTAGTGTCCAATAATTTTATTAGTCAATACTCTTGTCCTTTAGTAAAATTTCAACTTTGCCTTTCTAAATATCACCAAAATACCCCTTGCCTTGCAGTGATAATTACTTGTTCACTATTGATTGATGAGCAAACTACTTTAAAAAAACAACCACATAATAGATAAATTTACCATTTATTGCCCATTCTAATATTACTATTTATATTTGAAGGGTTGCAAATGGTAGATTATCTCATATACATGTATGTGTGTGTGTAAGCAGAGAAGGCATGACTGATTGAAAAACAAAGGATAAATGAAAAGCAAAGTTTGCTAAATCGTTGTATATCTACTTGAGTATGCATTAAATTGCCATATAATAGCTAAGAATGGAAATTGATGTTTGTTGAACAGTTTCAACCAGTATTTAGAAAAATAGATCAGGAGGGTAAGTCAGTCCCCTACTTGATTGATCTAGAAGACTGATCCAGGCTGGTGCATATTGATTCTCTAGTGTGGGAAATGGTAGTTAATTATTGATTTTAATTTTAAAAAATTTAAAATAAATGTAATAAAAATGAAATGTGTAGGAACAAGGTGATTTGGCCTATCCAAAATGTGAGGCTCCCTCATAGACTCATCCAGTTCTCTCATAAAACCAGGTAAATCTATCAAATAAAAATGAGTCCCTATTTGAAATAGGCATCAAGTCAATTACTACTAATTCCTTATCCTAATAACCGATTCCTAATCCGAATTGGTGAATTCTAGAAAACCTTTGGAAGCAAGTAACAACTTGTGTCAATCGTAATTTATACTTGATTTCTTGTCCAAAATGACCAATTCTAACTAGGGCACATTGGGATAACCATAGTTGCTTGTTCTTGGGAGATGACTCCTGGAAGAGGAATATCTTGGAATATGGGTGTATGCTACTTGGATAGCATTAATATATTGTAATCCTAAAAACTCTTTTTTTGGTAGCAACATTTCCTTTGGATCCATTAATACTAGAGAAAGATGGTGAGAGAGTTGTAGTCAGGTTCAGCAGTTCTTGGGCGAGGCCAGTCCAATGATGGTAAAAAAAATTTACACTTCCTTCCCTTTTTCTTTTTTTTTAAGTTTTTTTTTTTGACCTTTTTGCATGTTTTTGTATTTTCTATTTTTACTAGGGCTATTTCTGTTTTTTGATGAAATTGGTAAGATTTGGCGCTTTAAAAACCATTTTTTAGAGGGAATTGAATCCAATGAGACCATTTACATCTAATGCAAGGTGGTCACAATTACTTACAATCATTTGATGAGAAATTTGATAGTTCTGATGTGTCATAAAGTTCAAGAAAATTTCTTTGAAAGTTTGAGCTTGGTCAATAAAATAATTGCAGCCACGCAGTTTCACATTCAATGGTCAAGATTAATATGACCACCTTGTACCAAAGCTAAATGGTCTCATTCTATACTTTCCCTTTTTAGAGTGAGTAAAAACCTTTTTACAATATTTCTCATGCTCTCTACCTAAACACACCCCAACCCTAGCCCTAGTTTTGGGCAACTTTCGTGGTGAATTCTAGCCATCATCCCGATTTGAAGCCCGAAGTCTATTACACCCGATTTCAATTTTTTTTTAGGGTTTTTGCCATATACCTTTTTTTTTTCTTTTTCGAATTATTGAAATTAATTTTTTTTTGGGTTCTTGTTAATGATTTTATCTTTATTAAGTTTATTATTGTATGTTTTTACCTTTTAGGAAGACCTATCAGCATTTTTTAAAACAAATTTATTACTGTATGTTTTATCTTATAGGAAGACCTATCAGCATTTTTTAAAACAAATGCTAAGATTATAAGGTTTTTATATTCATTTATTTTTATAATTTCTTTTTCAATTTCAATAAGTATGGAAATATTTGTACTACATAGATGTTATTGTTTTGTTCCTAATATGTTTCGTAAAGTTTTTTAGTTTCCTATATTTTTATGATAGTTCATATTTAATTTTTATTTTATATAATTTTTCTTATTTTTTAATTTTTAAATTATGTGAAACGTTCAACTGGTGAACCGGTCCGGCCGGGCCTATTCTCTCACCAGTTTGATCACCAGTTCAGCTCTGACAACATTGATTTAAACAATTAATTTTCGTGTCCATATAAAAACCATTTCATAGAGACCGCAATTCCACCTATTTTAGTTGAATATTGGTTTCCTTATTTTTGCTTCCAAGATGAGAAAATACACGTAGACATCTCCAAGAGAAGCCTCTCTAGGTTTCCAAATAGGCCATAAAAGGCTTTTTCAATCCCAGGAAATAACAAAGAAAAAAGAAAAACGAACCACAGTTACTCTCAAAATACCTTACACATATAAAAGTCATGTTTCTCAGTTTCCATTGCATTACTACCATCTTCTTTGGTCGTTATAAATTAATTCCACTCATGCATTCTTTTTTATTTTCAGTTGCGAGAAATTGGCAATTCCAGCATCAGAAAGTTTTAAATCGATCATCGCAGCCTTGGCCATTATGGTAAAAATTAGGATTTCAGGCCCGAAAAATAGTATATATTGCGACAACCTATCTCGACCAATTCATTTTGCCCTAAAAATAAGTGCCCATGGATCCATAAGATCTGTGTCATTTTTTGAGTTTCAAATTTCATAGTCAGTATTAGAAATTGATTTTAGAGCCATCATAGACATTTTCGGTGCCCAAAGTTCTTTCTAGATGAAGATTTGAGGTGAGGCTTTACTTTATTTTCATAATGGTTAGGCCTTACAGAAACTGCCTCCAATATATAATTTAGAACAGACCTAGAAACATCGATTGATTAGGACTTCACCTTGTATTAAGATAAAAAAAAAAACATAATGTTTGTTGTGAAAAAGAAAACGGGCAAGCTTTCTATGCTTCCCCAACAATGTAAAACTTATATACATCCCCTTCCATTTTTAATGGAGGGCTAAGATTGTACCAATCACAATGTCATGTTTCTACATTGTTTTATGTTTACTCTTTTTATATAAATTACTTTCACACAAAATTTTGGGTGTCCAATCCTCTATTAAACACGCACTTGTAAAAAAAATATTAAAATAATGTTCCAATAAAATAAAATGATCAAAATACCCCTAAAAGATTTAAGGGGTATTTTGGTCATTATATTTAATTAAAAAATTATTTTTAATATTTTTTATAGGTGCGCTCATGAGAATATGACCCGTACCAAATTTTATATTCATACAATTTGTATATAAAAAATTAAAAATAAAATACTCTAAGGCATCAGAACTAAGATAAAATAGAGTGGCTTATTTGATCAAAATTGAATGGTTGGATAGATCTTCTATGCTATAGGAGAAGTATAGAAACGTTTCCCAAAAAAAAAAAGATAAAAAAACATAATGTAGTTTGAAACTTGTCACATTTTAAAGCTCAGACACGCTTAATTGTTAAGACTCTAAGCTATCAAGCAATTAGTTATTCATTTCCCAATGTTAAAATTTCTAATGATATTTCAGGATCCAAGTACGGTGGCATTTGTATAACTTTAGTATAGGAATGCCGGTGTACTTTAACCTCTACAAGCACTTGGAGAGATTGAAATGTGAGATTCAAATCTTATGCTTAAAACAATCCCTGTGTTTTCAACATGTTGGAAGATGTCAATACTGACTTACTAGCTAATGGATGTACTTTTTTGTAATTTTGCTTTTTGTAATTCGTTAATGGAGGTGAGTATGGTCCTTTGATTTTAGAGGAGTTTCTAATATAAGTCGCTGAGATACCGCCTTGGTATCTCTTCGACATTGTTGCCCTTCTGTTTTATACGTAGATTAATAGAACTTAAAAAAAAAAAAAAAGCTACAAGTAAAGAGAAAAAATACCGGTCGTGCATGCAAATCCCTCCTTGAAGATTCTGAGCTAAATAACACCATGGGCCGGTTATCATAGTACCATTAATACAACATTAAGTTTATACATTCTTAGTTTTGTATAGAATAATTGTAAAACAATATATAGATATTCTTGAAAAACTTAAGAAGATATTGTTTGGGTAAACCTCAAAAATACTTCTCAACATATTAAAAATTACACAATAAACATCTCATCTTTTAGTTAAGGGATGTGATATTGTATTCTACTGGGGCACCATAAATGCGCTCTTGCCACCGCAAATACCACTTTTGAGGTTCCAGGCACTTAAAACATTTTGGGACTCTGTTAGAATTAGGGGATTCTAAGTTTGATATAGTTTACCTCCAAATCTCCTCAAATATATTCCATTAATGGAACCGATAGTTGAAATTTTATTCAGAATTGTAAAAATTTGTGGCCTTTACGGGGCTCCAAATGCATGATTTTCATGAATCTTACTTTTTTTTTTTTCTATGAGAGAGTGTTTTAAAAATATTTTGGGTCCACTACCTAGCCCAAAAGTGGTATTTGAGTTGGGCAAAGAAATAAGTTTGGTGCCCCAAATGAATTTTTCTTTAGTGTAGATCAATGGAGATTACAGGCTCCTATCCATTTTGGAAAGATTCAATATTTTGAAATTGTTAGTGAGAATGGGGCCGTGACCTCTAATCAGAGCCTAGGTGGTGCAACCACCCTGACCCCAACCCCATTCTCACTTGTCTACTTCATGCTTCCATTGAAAATCTCTCGTCAATCTAAATATGACTCACATTGCAATAGAATTCCCGATTGCGATGATATCCATTTGCATTTTCCAAAACTCCTACATTGTTTGTTCCAAAACAGTCAACTTCGTACCTATTCTCGTCACAACCATAATACATTTGAACTCTTTCCTCTGCATTGCGAGTACTTCTACAGATGCCCATCTCAAAGTGCCAATATGGGAAAAGAACATGTTCAATATTTATCCCACCAGTATTCTACAACACAATATATGGAAGGGTAACTCCCCTAAATCATGATAAATTTGATCTAAAAATACAAAGTTAAAAATTATACATTACCTTCCTAAGAGCTTCGATATTCCTTAGACAATCAGGGTGGATGGAGTTCCAATAATTCCTTTGACATGATATTCTTAAATCTTCATATGGTTTATTTGAAAGGAGTCCCATTCGATGAGCAAATGGAACCCTAGATTCTAAAAGGATATCATAATCTGTAAGCTCATTGCCTACAGAGTAGCCCAGGTACACCAACAAAATAGAAAATGAATTAGAACCCAAATTACACTATAGAATGCTTATATATAACCATCTACGTTTGGTTACTGCATTCTTATTTGTGAGCATTGTAACTAGAGAGGGAAATCATAGTTTCTTCAAAAAACTTATAAATCATGTTGGTGATCTGACATAGAAACAACACTCATAGTTTAGTTTATTTTAGTAATGCAATGAAATCAAGTATATTCTCATTGACTTCCATTCAAATGTAAATTTGAAAATTTCAATTACATCTCCATAATGTCTTTTAGGTAACTAGATTATATCATCAACAAAGTCATATCCTTCTTTTGAGTAAGGATGAAATTCATAGTTACCTTGAAATTTAAGTTTGGCTTCACCCCCTCTTCTATTCTTGCAATAATAAATTATATGTTTATACATAAATAAAAAGAATAATTTTAACTAAGGAGTCATGTCAATGTACCTTTTAAGAAATACACAGAATTAATTATTAGGCTGATAAGTTCAACTATCAATGATCAAGAATAAAGCTTCTATAAGGGTAGCCTGGTTTAATAAAGAAAATTATTACACTAACCAAAAAGAATTATTAATATAAGTGCTACCTTTCACAATTTCTAGTGACAAAGTTGGGACATAAGCTCCAACATATGAACATCCAGTAACGTAAAGTGGATTAGACCAGAACTCAGGGTACTCGTGAAACCACTGCATCATAAAACTGTAAGTGAACATCACAAACAATTTCTAATTAGGTCCTTTAGCAGAGTATAGGGTGGCTGACCTTTAAAACATAGTCATATATATCTGCTATAGTTTTGGAATCATCAGTTTGGTAATCATCACTTTTATTAGAATATGAGAATCCAGTACCAATAGGTCCATCCATATCAACAAGGCTAGACACCAAAAATGCAGAAGAATTTGACAGAGGAAATTCACTCTTACATGCATATTGTATCCATTCACATGCTAAAAGTCATCTGCTTAATAAGTCATACTGAAGAGAGTGCATTGGAAGCTCATCATCCTCACATTCTATACATTGGCAACTATGAAGAGTAGATATAGAACTTCAACAAGGAGTCACACTTGAAAGCTAGAAAGGATGGAAATTTTACTATGATCCAACCTGGAAAAGCATAGGTGAAGCCACTTGATGAATATTACTTTGGTCCAACGGAAAGGATTTAGTTCTACTTTCACCCCATTGATGATATAATCCGGATCCTCCTCAGTCTTGAATGGACCAGAAATACAATAAAGAAACACATTATATAAAACGTCAAACTTATACTATAAAAGTAAATTGCACCTCAAAAATCTACCCAAAAGGTGTTTCAATACTAGAAAATCTTCAAATTGAGCATGTCGACCTCAAGTTGCATAGATATGAAATAGAGACGGATTTCAGGGCTTAATAAGGGTTTTAAGTACCAATACTGCACTTTTAGCAAGATTTATATATCGCACCCATCAAATAAACTTATAGTTTGTGAACTAAGATTCTAAACATGAAGCAAATAAAAAACTCCCCTCCAATTAAGCTGATAATTAAATATAAAAGAAACCCTATTTCAATAGTAATTTTCAAATTTAATATTAATGTTTGTATATTTGCTTTAAATCCAACTTTTGTTTGAATGATGAAGAAAATAAATGCTTTTACCATTTTGTGAGAAATCCCCATGTTTCTTTCTTATTAAGTGAACTAGTGTCGAAATGATTTGAAATTGTTACTGAAGTAAGCAAATGGCTTTAAGACATTGTTGCAACACACATGATGTGGTTTACAAAGCTAACATATACATTTCACAATTACTCGCCAAATAGTAAAATAGCTTGAACATCAGTTAGATATTTACATTAAAAATACCATAGTTTGACGATATAAGTTCACTCTACGACAAAGATTCCAACAAGATTCTAACATCTTGTTACTGAAGATGGACACTAAGAAGGAAGTTGTGAATACAATGACAAAGTTGCTTACACTACTAACTTTGAGCTATTTTTGGACTTGATTAATGCCTTTCCAAGATGAGTGCCCTTTTTTCCTTTTGGGGTTGGGGGATTTCCAAGATGAGTGCCCTTTTTTCCTTTTGGGGTTGGGGGATTCAGGCTTGTGAAGAAGGTGGTAGAAGGGAATCTATTTTGTGCACTTGATGGAAGTCAATTAAATGTGGACATTTGTTTTGTCAACTTGCAGTTCAAGAAGCCCTATGAGGGATGTTAGGTTTCTATTTTATAGTTATTAGATTTCCTATTTTATAGAGAAGGGAATCCTACGTATCTTAAAATTCTTGCCTATTTTTATTGGGATATAAGCCCTTGGTTATATGAATGATTATCTTCACATAATTATCTAACTAAAGGGTAGGCTATGGGGGATTCTATCTATCTCTTGTATTGAAAGATAGAGAGGAGTCCATGTGATTCTGTCTACAAGGTTATCTTTTTATGAATAGTTGTTTTAGGAAGCCTGTGCAAGGTGTAGAGAGAATATGCAGAGAGCTAACTATGAGATTGAGCTTGAGTTCCCTGTTTCTCTTAGAGCTTCCACGTAAAATAGGCATGTCATGGCTCTGTTACCATTTATTAACCTTTGGATGCATAGTGCTAGCTGTGCTACCATGCCAAGAGTCTGATTACCAAACATGAATTAGTCTTGGGTATAGACGTTTCCTAGTATTGCATATCTTCTTCCTCCTCCTTAAATCTAATTTTGTGATTGGTAAACATTTGTAGATTGGGTTCTTATCAAGAATTTCCTTTGAGTTCCCAAATACTTTATTTATTCCTTGAAAGGTCTACGGAAATTTTAACTTTACCTACCATTCCACATGTCTCTTCCATTCCAATTTTAAATTGCTCTTTACTCATCTTCCTCATTCTTAGGGGAGGAGCAATGTCCCTATTACCTTATTCTTCAACAATCACCAAGCATAAAAAATTGAAAACTATATATCCTAGAAAGAAATACGTTTAGGTTATGCCATCTTTTTCATGTTTTTGACTTCTTCATTGACAAACATATATGGCTTATTTTCTATATTTATTGAATATTCTCAAAGTGGTGTAAAACTAATTTTTTATTCCTGAGATTTTAAACATAACGGAAACCTATTTTTTATCCCTTATGTGTTTTCGAATTGCGAGATACACTGGCATCATTTTGATAAGTTCTTATTGTAGGGTATGCTCGTCTGCAAAATTTTATGGTGCCTTGTAGGCAAAAGTTTTCCTTTCCCTATCAATTTCTTTTCTTTTCGTTTCTTTTTTTTCTTTTTTTGTTTGAGGTGTTAATGATGAGAATGGAGCCTGAGGACGATATGTTGAGGCACCTAAGTCCCTAACCGCCAATGCCCCAATTTCTATCCCAAGAAATGAGAATTATGTTTTCATAGAGGTGGCGAGAATAACAAGCCCATGGTTGCTTACTTCCCTTTCTATTTTCTTTCAAATATTTGGGGCCAACTTTTCAAATGTTTTTAGTTTAGGGATGGTTATGAAAAAACCATATTAAATTCAAAAGTGAACCTATATTTTATTTAGTATTTTATCCAACTTTGTCTTTAAACTTTGGACGGATTCTCTAGAGTCAAAAGGTTTCCAGACAAAGACATAACATATGAAATGTATGTTGAGTAATAATTAGAGTAGAAAGGAATTAGTTAAGTTTGTCGATATTTAGGGTTAATAATCCATTAGAATAGGGAGATTGAGGAAGATGTTGCGCCTAGAATTTGAGCTCGGTGGACGAATTGGAGATGTTATTTTCGAGTCTTCTTTGATCGTTGAATACTAAAAAAGACAAAGGGGAAGTTCTACCTGATGCCTGTAAGACCTTCCGTGCTTTATGGGATAGATTATTGGGAGGTCAAGAAACAATATATCCATAGACTGAGTGTTGTTGTAATGATGATGTTGAAATGCATGAGTGGCGAGACAAGGATAAGTACATCTGAAGGAACTTAGGGTTAGCCCCAATAAACGATAAGATGAGGGCAATTAGATTTGTCTTGCCATATGTAGTCTCAACTTAATACAACATCAGTAAGGAAGAGAGATTTGGTTCAAGTGGAAACCTCTAAAAGGGCAAAGGGAAGACCCCTAAGGACATGGATGTAAATAGTAAGAAATGACATAGTGATTTATAGTTTAATTGAAGGCATGGCCATTGATAAAGCATAATAATGAAACATGATTCATGTAGCCCATCCCAAATAGTTAGAAAAAGACTCTAGTGATGATAATCATGATTTTTGTTAACTTTGCAATATGGATAGGGTGGTTCCCAAAAGACTAAATATGAAGTCTAAATTAAACTCTCATAATCTTTATATTTTGAAATCTTTTATAAATGAATACAAACCCAAACGAGTTTTCTGACCAGCTCAGTGTCATGAGGAAACTCAATACACTTGGTTGGGTCGCAGTTGAATATTAGGTCTATATTTGCAACCTGTCCCGGTTTGGACCAGTCTTACCTCGAAATTCCTAATTGCGCTGTGTGTTGATGTCCCCTACGCTTGTCCATACGTGTCGGGTGATGTGATCATTGTTTAGTATGTTGTCGACTTAATAACTTACATGCGTACATCACAAATTATATAGAGTTGTGTGGTAAAGCTAAAGTTGGTCTATAGTCCATGGTAACAACTTTTTAGCAAACTCGAGGTTTTAGTGTTTCTCCATCTAAATGCCATCTCCATGGGAAGATCTCTCTTAGAGATGAATTTTGGATTGAAAATTTCATAGGTTGATAATATTAATTATGGCCCATGAATATAAAAAAAAGGGAATAATAAAATTTATTTTGAGCTTTGTTTTGGACGGTTCCTTTTAATTCTTCCAGATAACAAAATTGATAATATTTTTTTTAGGGGAAAGGTTTCTATACTTCTCCTACAGCATAGAAGTTCTATCCTCCCCCAACCATCCAACCGTTCAATTTTGATCAAGAGAGTCACTCACCATTTGATATTAGATCTGATGTCTCAAAGTATTTTAGTTTTAGTATTTTTATAAAAATTGTATGAATATGGGATTTGTTACGTGCCATCTTCTCATTGGGGCGCATTTATAAAAAAATATTAAAAATAATATTTCGTTAAAATATAATGACAAAAATACCTTTGAAATTTCAAGGGTATTTTGGTCATTTAATTTTATTGAAAATTATTATTATTATTATTTTTTCGCTAGTGCGAGTTTAATAGAGGAATGGATGTCCAAAATTTGATGTCAAAATAGTTTAAAGAATAAAATTAAAAAAAAAATAGTGTTGAGACATGATATTGTGATTGGGGCAATCTTAGCCCTCCATTCAGAATGGACAATTGGATTAGGGGAAGTACATAAGTTTTATGTTGTAGGGGAAGCATAGAAAGCTTCCCTTTTTTTTAGATCCAGAATCATGGATCCAATGCTAAAACACATTTGGACTTAAGATTCATTTCAGATTGAAAATAATTTTAAATCCATGTCTAACATGGATGTTTTATGCAACCGTACTTCGCAAAAGAAAATTCAAAAATTTTTGGAAGGGCATTGCATGTGAATAGATTCAGATTTGAACATTTCCCCAGCTGACCGAGGTGCAAAAGATTTTTAATTTTGTTTTGGGACTGTATATTACAAGACTATTTATATTTATTACAGTAAGGTCACAATTACTCGTAGCTATTAGATGTCAAATTAGATGGGTATGTTCACCAAAGTTCAGTAACTTTTTTTTTTTTAACAATTTGGAT
>NW_006497735.1:2009764-2023574 GCF_000471905.2 Amborella trichopoda
CTTATAACCATCCGAGTTGAAATTTGATAAACAAGAGTGATTATGACCTCTTTCTACCAAAAGTACATGATCTCTTTATATACTTTTCCTTTTCGTTATACACTTATGCTTCTGAACGATGCAAACATTGTCACTAGAGTATGCAACCGTACTCTACATCAACGTTATTCTAAAAATATTATTCACGCAACAAAATAAGGTCTCAAGGATTATGTGGAAAATCCAAGAGTGGCTTTATACATTGCACTTTCTACTAAGGCAAGCAACGGCTTGGGCCAGCCTCTGGCCCATGCCCCCAAGCAAAACTGGGCTGAGCTATGAACAAATGATTAAAAGAGAAAAAAAACCAGAGGGCTGGACCGAACCTGGCCCATGGCCTAGGCCCTACATTTTAGGGCTGCGCCACCTGACTCATTGCCCGGCAACAACTTCCAACAAATGTACCCTTAAACATGTCCACAAAGTACATAACTCCTAAAACATCTCATGGCCAAATACAAAACATTATAATAGAGGAGTTTTATGGCCAGAGTTTTGATGATTACCCACCTTGCATAATGTTTAGAAGGAAATTGGCCATCAAAGCCTGGAAAGTGCGACACCTCCGTACCATCAGGCACTGTTAACACAGAGTAAAAGTATTGGAAAGCGATGATGATGGTGAGGAAAAAGAAGTGTGATGATAATTGAGATAGAACAGACATGGCTGTCTCACTTGTGAAGATTAAAACTTGGTTATTCCAATCCCCACTTATGTATACCACTTGCGCTAATTAGAATCGTGAAATAATGGGGAGTTAATTTTCCTTGGAAGCTCATTTATTATCTTTTCCATGAATAACTTTGCCTTGCTTATCTCTTTATTTTTCCCTAAATAATTTCAACTGACGTTGGATACTTATTAGGAATGTTACTCAGTTGGTGCGAGACCCGATCTAGACTTGCATTGGGTCTAGGTCCATCTAGGTCTAGAAAGAGAAATATTAATGAATATAAGTCAAGGCCTTGGATGATATGAGTTAATTGGTTGGGTCGCCCTTGGCCAAGACGAGTTACTAAGCCGAGTGTACTCGCCTGAGTGGGCCAAAACCTATAGATATATTGAAAAGAGAAAAACAAAATTAAAAATAAAATGGAGATACCAAAACTTATATAAAATCAAAGAGAAACTTAAAAGACTCCAAATATTAAAAATGTGTAAAAAAATAGACTCAGAAAATTAATTCGTAATGAGGGACATTTTAAAAATCCAAAAAAAAAAAATGTAAATATAAAGATTATAACAAAAAACTCAAACATCTTTACCAAAAATCAAAAAATTATATATAATATGTTATACACGTTATGTATAAAAATATTTAAACGACGTTTTTGCGATTTTTGTGAATATTTTATTTCAAATACTTGATAAACACAAATCGAGATAACACGTACTCTTCTATACTTGTATACCCTACATCATTTCATACATCATACTCACTTAAACATAAAATCATCCTACCATACACCCTAGTCTAGTCTATCTAACCTAACCCACTTAGGCTCATTCATACCCAATCCTAGATCCTACCCTCATGTTTGGGCCCACTTTCAAGAGCATTCAAGGGACTATCAAGGGTGTACCACTCAAGGGTCGACATCGAGCCAAGCTAAAGGCTGCAGCCCTCCCCTCTCTTTCTCTATCTCTCGAGTGGGCCGACCCGAGGCCATTTCTTTCTTTCTCACTCACCTCCCTTATTATTATCTCTTCCTTAATTCTCTCACTCTAGAATTTCTCTGTGTCTTTCTTTTCCCTCTCTCTAACTAATCTCTCCCTTAATCTTTTCAATCTCTGTCTATCTCTGTTTTTAGGGAATTCTCTGTTTCACAAAACTCTCATTGCTCCCCACCTCTGCCCCAATTCAGAATAATGCAACTATCCCCAAGATCTCACATTCTCTCTTTCTCCTCTCACAGTCATGCTTCTCTCTCCCCCAATCTTTCTCTCTCTACCTCCCCTATCATACTCCCTCACCCAATCTTTCTCTCTCTTTCTCTCATCCAATCTCTTCCTCTCCCTCACACTAAACTCTCTTTTATTCTCGGTTTCTTTCTCTATCTCCTTCGTAAAACTCTCTCTCTCTCTCTCCCTCGCTCTCTCTCTCTCTCTTTCTCGGTCTCTCTCTCTCCCTCACGAAACTCTGTCTACCCCAAGGTTCTCTCTCATCCTCTCATGCCCCATTTCTCACCCCGTTCTCTTCAAATATGTTTCTTCTCTCTCTCCTATCTCTTTTTTTCTCTTTCTCCCCATCCTTAACTCCTTCCCTCTCTTTCCCTAAACTCTCTCCCCTCATGTAATTATCTTTTCTTCCACAAATTTCTCTCTCTCCCCTCATGTACTTCTCTGTTCTTCGACAAATTTCTCTCCGCCTCCTTCCCTCCGTCATCTTTATCTCTTCCCATCAGTATCTCAATCTCCTTTTCTTTCCTCCATCTCGTCTCTATCTTCATCTCTTCTTTGTACCTATTTTTCCCTTGTTTTCAAGTTTCCATTTTCTTTTTCTATTAGGTATTATTCAAGGAAACTCGTCGATTCTCCCATTATCATTTAAATATCTCTACCATAAAACTTTCATTTTTCTTCCTTAATAAAAAAGTTCTTATAAATATGCACTTTATCTCTTTTCATCTTTTCTTTAAAAATCTTTATTTTACTCTTCTACTCTCTTTCTAAAAATTCTTGCATCATTTCTTTATCAAGTATTAGCATCCATTCCGTTTGATTTTGACCTCTCTAAGATTTCTATTTGCTTTCAATGATTTCTTTTCACTTATTTCCATTCGTACTTCTCTCTCTCCCTTTCCCTCTCTCTATTCTCATTTTTCTTTTATCTCTTTTTTTTTTTAAGATTTTGTCTACCTTTCTAACTTAGGACAGCCCTTGCGAGGATCTTCAGGGTCGTATTCTCTTGGGTTTAATATCCTTGGATTTTCCTGAGTGCTCTAGGGATCTTTCCGATGTTCTCGGTTACGTTCTTAGATAGGGGACATTCGAAAGATATCTAAAGAATGAGAGGTCTTCTTTTTGCTCCATTCGTCTCTTTCTCTCTTTCTCTCTATCTTTTTCTAGAGACTCTTTCTTCAAATTTCTTGTTACATATAATTTTTTTTAACGCACATTTACAATCCATCTTCTCATTTGGATTACTCATACCATTCATAACTACTCTTTACTCATGCATGCATAAAATCATTTATCATTATTATCTGATACCATGCATAAGGGGGATATTCGGAAATGATTCGTGAGGGTTCAACCCTCCAGACTCTGTTCCCCTGAGTCCTTCGAGGTACTTCGATCATAAATTGAGTATCTTTCCTTTGTCATTTGGTAATACCTCTCTGGAAAGATGATGCCAGAAGGGTTTCCGTTTTTCATGAACCTCTTTTCTTTTTTAAAAAAATATTTTTCCATCTTTTTAGTTATTTGCTTCCCTTTGTTTTTCAGCAGATTTCTCTTTTATCTCTCTTTTAACCTCTTAACCCAGAAACATAATCCCCACCTCTCAAACCTCTCATACCCAGTTGGAGACAAGTCTCAAAACCAATAGATACGCGTGATTCTAGTGTTGTGCAGTGAAGCGATTGAGTTGAATTCAAAACACATTGCAAAGACAGTCTGAGGGCTTTCTCTAGTGATCTAAGAGGGTAATCTGCCCAGACACGTCCCACGAATCCGATGATAAGGTAGGCTCTTAACGTCCTAATCATTGTACTAAAATTCTCCCATTGTTAGTATCTATCCGCACGCTTCGCCTGTGGTTGTTTGAGAAAGGGTTTTTGCCGAACCCGGGTCCCCGACCAGTGACTTATTTGGGCTAAAAGAAAATCTAGGCCACACCAACTAGTGACTCCATTGGGGACGCGCCACCCTATAGTTGTTTCGGTTTGCTCGCAAACTTGCACAACACTTAACCCACACTTGAAAATGGCTTTGGGATTTTCCAACTCCTATTTTCAAGTTAGGGACCTTATGGTCCTTGCATTAGCGAGCTAGTTCTTTAGAGGTAAGGTTTTTCAACCTATGTCTTTTTCTTTTCTTATACAAAGCAACCAACTCCTCGCAATTGCATTCCGGCCAAACTTAAAGTGAGAAGGGGGCCCCTAGCCGCTCACTACCCCTCTACCGGCATTAACAGAACCCCTGTTGTTGCCAAGTACGTAGGTGGTTCAAAAACCATTGCCCCTCATGCTCACTCAGTTATAGGTGGACTCTGCAAATATCTCGAGTCTAATAGTGGGCCTAAAGCTGCTCCCCCTCTTATCTCAAATCGCTCATCTACAAATGTTGCTCCTGCAGGTAAAAAAAAGGTTACTCCCAACTCACTCCACATGCATGACACCCGTCTGGCACCGCACATTACACAACCATTGTAGTCAGAGGGCCGAACACTTACACCCCACACGACTAGCGGCTAAGCCGTTAACTTGTCATTTTCGAGCAAACAAAAGGCCACCCCGAGTCGCTCACATGCTCTGGGTCTTTTGGGACCCGAACCCACTATTAAAAGTGACCCTCAAGTCACTCCAATTGTATTGCATACTATTCACTCAGTTTGGGGCAGCTCGAAAGCCATCCCTCAAAGAGCACACAGCCAACAAGCCAGTCATAGGTCAAGTGCGCACATATATTTGCCTGCAGACAATGATGGCCATAAAGCCACTCCAATCACCAAGGCCGATAACCCAAAGGCTCAACCTTCTACCTCACTAAGGGTTGGCCCCCAAGTCACCCCAAACACGTCTTCAGACTCTGCACACACACACAGGTCTAGCATTGCCCCTTGTTCTGAGAGCAAACGTGAAAAGAGTTAAGAAGATTTGCTCGCCTTCGCTTGGGGGCAGTTCTACCTGGCCATCAAGAAGGAAAATAATGGTCAAGCCCAGATATGAGGCCAAGAGACTAAGATGCTGAAGGTCCAACTCAAGGATGAAAAAAGAAAGAACATTAAAATTTTTCCTTCCAAAGATCTTAACTCCTTCTCCCCTCTTGCCCTCCTTGATGCGGATGATATTGGGGAAGCATGTCACATGGTGAATATCAAAGAGGCAGCTCGGGGCATGATAAGGCCAGTCATCCATAAGGTACAAAGTCTAGCCCGGGGCAAAGAAGAGCCTACAAATGGAGCAAAGAGCCAGTCTGATATTAACAGCCCCTTCAAGTCCAAACAACCTGAGTCATCACTCGTTCAGGCCCCTAAGCTAGAATTAGCTCATCTAGAACTCAGAGCAACTCATTGCTAAGCTGGGTACACATCTAGATTAGTAGTCAGGGGATTTCTGAAGGACTGCTTTATACTTTCATATTTTGTTTGATGTAACTTGTTGCGTATTAATAGGATTAAATATCACTTTTCAATGACAATAACGGGGAGGGGGACTTGTCTAAGGAAACGTAAGGTGGGCCCCCAAAGGTTAAACAATGGTTAAATTTAATTACATTAGAATACACAAATTGTTGAAGAGTACCCATTTATATCTTTTTGCTTTCAAACTCCCTCCCATCAATCATATAGGCAAACACTTCCTAGTACAGCTCTAATTGATCATTCGCTATAAGAGCAAGAGTGTTATATGTAAAATTGAGTGAGAAACAATAGGTAGACAAATGAATAACCGGTAAATAAAGGTCCGATAACCTTTCAAAGTGAGATTTAAGTGATGTTGGATCAAGCTTATCTTTCTTGTCGATAGTTGAGCCTATCGAAACACCTTTTCCACCTTCCAGATAGTTCTACTTGTCAACACCTTGCAAAGATGTAGCTACGAGTAATTGTGACCATCTTGTAATAAATATAAATAGTCTCTTAATATACAATCCCAAAACAGAATTAAAAATATTTTGCACCTCTGTCTGCTGGGGAAATTTTCAAATTCGGACCTATTCAAATGCAATGCCCATCCAAAAATTTGTGAAATTTCTTTTGTGAAGTACGGTTGCATAAAACATCCATGTTAGACATGGATTTATGATCATTTTCAATCTGAAATGAGTCTTAAGTCTAAATGAATTTTTGCATTGGATCTATGATTCTGGATCTAAAAAAAGGGAAGCTTTCTATGCTTCCCCTACATCATAAAACTTATATACTTCCCCTTATCCAACTGTCCATTCTGAATGGCGGGCTAAGATTGCCCCAATAACAATATCATGTCTCTACACTTTTTTATTTTTAATTTTATTCTATAAAGTATTTTGACATCAAATTTTGGATGTCCATTCCTCTATTAAACTCTCTCTAGCGAAAAGTAATAATAATAATAATTTCAATAAAATAAAATGACCAAAATACCCTTGAAAGTTTCTAGGGTATTTTGGTCATTATATTTTATCAAAATATTATTTTTAATATTTTTTTTATAAATGCGCCCCAATGAGAAGATGGCACGTACCAAATCTCATATTCATACGATGTGTATAAAAAAAAACTAAAAATAAAATACTTTGAGACATCAGATCTAATATCAAATGGTGAGTGGCTCTCTTGATAAAAATTGAACGACTGGATAGTAGGGGGAGGATAGAACTTCTATGCTATAAGAGAAGTATATAAACCTTTCCCCTAAAAAAAATATTATCAATTTTGTTGTCTAGAAGAGTTAAAAAGAATCGTCCAAAACAAAGTTCAGAATAAATTTTGTTATTCCCTTTCTTTTTATATTCATGGGCCATAATTAATATTATCAGCCTATGAAATTTTCAATCCAAAATTCATCTTTAAGAAAGATCTTCTCATGGAGATTTCATTTAGAAGGAGATGCACTGAAACCTCAAGTTTGCTAAAAAGTTGTTACCTTGGACTATAGACCAACTTCAGCTTTACCACACAACTCTATAAAATTTGTGATGCACGCATGTAAGTTATTATGTCGACAACATACTAAACAATGATCACATCACCCGACACATATGGATAAGTGCATGGGACATCAACACAGCTCAATTAGGAATGTCGAGGTAATACTGGTCCAAACCAGGTCAGGTTGCAAATGTAGACAAAATATTCAACTGTGGCCCAACTTAATAGACCATACCAAGTGTATTGACTTAAATGAAATTGATAAAGATAAAGGTCTGGAAGACCCTGTTTCTCAAATTTCCTCTACATTTGGTGAGAATGATTCAATTGAATCAAGTATACTAGACATGCCTAAAAGAACTAGAGCCCCACCTACGACTTTAGAAGAATTTTATGTATTTATGAATGAAGATAATTATTCTTCAATGAGTGAGAATACAATAAATGAACCTCAAAGCTATAGTAAATCTATTAGGTCACATGACTCAGTTGAATGGACTCAAGCCATGAATGATGAACTTGATTCTATTAAAAGAAATCAAGTTTTGGAGTTGGTTGACCTCCCCAAAGATAGAAAAGCCATCAGTTGCAAATGGGTCCTAAAGAAAAAGCTTAATGCCAATGGATCCATTGACAATTATAAAGCTAGGTTGGTAGCTAAAGGATTTACCCAAAGGGAGGGTATAGATTATATATAGACCTATTCTCCAGTAGCAAAATTTTCATCTATTAGGATCATCTTACCATTAGTTGCATATTATGATCTAGAATTATTTTAGATGGATGTCAATACAACTTTTTTAAATGGAGAGTTAAAAGAAGACATATACATGAAACAACCAGAAAGACATTTAATTAAAGGACAAGAAGACAAGTTACTCAAGCTTAAGAAATTTTATATGGTCTAAAACAATCTTCTAGGCAATGGTACTTTAATTTTCATAATGCAATCACTGAAATTGGTTATGTGGCCAATAGGTTAGACCATTGTGTATATGTCTAGAATAGAGGGAGCAATTTGTTATATTATCCCTGTATGTAGATGATATTTTGATAGCCGGTAATGATATTGACATGATTAATAATACCAAATCATGGCTAATTTTCCATTTTGAGATGAAAAATATGAGAGAAGTCTCATATGTATTAGGCATTAAAATAACAAGAGATAGAAGATCAAGACTTCTATGTTTATCTCAAGAAAATTATTTAGAAAGTATTTTAAACAGATTTAAGATGGAAAATTGCAAGCCCATAGATACACCACTTTGTAAAGGCTTTAAAATTGTCAAAGAAAATGTGTCCTTTAAATGATAGTGACAAAGCTAAAATGGAAAAAATTTCATATGCTCAAGCTGTAGGATGCATAAATTATGCCATGTTGTGTACAAGACCTGATTTGAGTCATGCATATGGTCTTGTAAGTAGATTTCAGAGTAATCCTGAGATGACTCATTGGCAAGCCGTAAAAATGATACTCAGATATATTCAGAAAACTAAAAATTAGAGCTTGTGTTTCCAAGCTGACAACTTAGAGGTTATTGGGTACTCTGATGCAGACTTTGCAGGAGATCCAAATGATAGAAAATCAACCTTAGGTTCTGTAATCTTCTTTGGAGGTGGATGTGTTTCTTGGTCTAACAAGAAATATGGTTGTGTAGAACTATGGAAGCCTAGTTATATTGCTCATAGCATTGCTACAACTTAGCTGTCTAGATTAAATGCTTCATAAATGATTTGAAGCTGGATATAGCCGACGGTTCTTTTAAATTTTTTTGTGATAATCAGGTTGCTATTGCATTTGTCATCTTCAGATATGATTGCAGACCCTTTAACAAAGGGATTGAGTGCAGAAATATTATCAAAGCATGTAGCTTTGATGGGACTTAAAAATATTTAAGTCAGGAATTCCCAAATGGGATATTTTTTTTTGATGTCTTGGTCATGAGAGGAAAAGCTGCATTTGCGTGAAAAACCCAGGACACGACTTCAGATATTTTTTGTTATGAGATGTATAAAAGCACTATGAAAAGCGTCATAACAAGGATATGCTCTTTAAGTAGTATTATATCATTATATCTGGCCCTCATGGCCAAGTGGGAGATGTTGGTACGTATGGGTGGCCATCGGGCCCTCATACTTGCCATTTTTTCTCTCTTTAATCTTTATCATAAATATTATATTTATCACTAAATAAAGGCCCTTCTTAGAGAGAGAAAGTGTCGTTATTTAACGGGCAGAAATAACCAGCCACATCCCAGGATTACAGGGCCACGTTTCTCAGAGTTTTAAGGAGAAAGCTGAACGTTGGAAAACAGCCTCCTCCATCCTCTGTAACTAAGCATTTCATGGCCAAGGAGATGTAACACATAAAGAGTTATCATAATTCTGGGAAACCCTTCACTCTGTGATCCTCCGTCTCACGACGTTGCCAGTAATCCTGGGAGAGGGTTCCATCTCTTCCCTAATAATTTAACAAAATGTACAACTCATATCTAGTAAGTCTTCTTATATATGAAAAAACACTTAAACAAACATTATCTAATACTAAGTCCGATCCCGAAGTAGTCTTTCTTATTTTGAGCCAAGCAATTTATTTCCTAGTCCTAATACTGCACTTTTTTTTTATCACATATTGATTTTTCTCTCATGGTGTTCTCTGTGCAGGGAGCTGGTCATACAACACCTCAATACAAGCCTAAAGAGTGCCTTGCGATGTTAAGAAGGTGGATTGCCAGAGATCCTCTACAATTCATACATATAAACAAAAATGCATTATATTATGATTTTGATCAAGAAAGATCAAAACCCTAACATTCCTCAGCGCCTAATATCAAAACACCTCAAAGAACCAAGTAGAAAATCTCAAATAGCCATCATGTGCTATTTGCCATGGTCTAATTTGAAACCATGAATAGTTATTTGGATTTGACCTTGCAGGCATGCAAAACAGAATCATGTTACATATATTACCTTTCTTATAATAATATTGAAATCTCTCTCTTGCATGCACAACCAGATTCTGGCTTTTGTCATTCCAAACACATCTAAAATATCAATTTGTCTCATTTCAACCATCAAATTTTTGTCGGCTCAAGTATGCGAAGTTATCAAAGCCTACAATACACCAGTAGGTAGTGCACTCACAAATTTATCTTGTGTTGATAGACATATATATTCTATGAAATTTTTGGGTTTCTTTGTTGTTTTTCAGTTTATTATCATTTGCCATGTTATTTTTAATGTAGCTCACGTCTCCATTTGACTCATTGCCATGCTTTTTCCATGGATAAGAGAAAAAGAAAAGCAAAAGTTGAGGATGACTGACTTGTGTAGGTACTTCAACCCTATACAGATCAATGAACTGGAAAAATCAGCAGCCATATTTCTTACTGATTTGAACATTTATTGAGAATTCTACAAGAACAACCTTAGAGGTAAGGTAACCATAATAAATGTGAAAAAGAAAAAGTGATTCTGTTTAAATTTTGAGTTTTTGCAAGGGATTGTATACAATCAGGCAATTTACCTTTGATATAAGGTGATTACAATTACTTATAACCATCCGATTCACTGTAGGGAATTGCCAAGTATGTGAAAAGTCCCTTTTGAACAATAATTCTTCAAGGGTTTTACATTTTTCAATGAGTTATTGAGTGAATTTTTTCATTGAATTATTAGGCATCAATAAGTGTATTTATCAGTGTAAAAGGTACAATCAATACATTGCAATCAAGATATCAAATTTCCGGCATCCTTTTTTAAAAAACATTTCACGGCTTCCGCCTTTTTTGCCAAACTATGGATTTCAGGTGAAATTTTGATCTATTTTGAATAATATTAGAGGTTTTGGAGACAATGCTCTTTTTCAGAAGATCGTGGAAGTTATTTGTGTGATTAAGCAAGGACTGTAGGTTGATTTTCAAGAAATCGTGTTCTTCACACGTTCCCAAAAACAGTGATTTCCGATCAAATTAGCTTGATTTAAAACCAATTGAGGTATGTATTTTGAACCGCATTGTTTTAGTACGTAGATCCAGTAGTCTCATGATTTATCATTTCGTTTTTTTTTATACAAGTTTTTCTTCAATGCTTGGAAAACTTATGTGATTTAGGTCTCGATTATGGCCTTGATTTGATCCATTTTCTATAAATTTTGGGGCGTTTGGAAGCAGCTAATTTTCTCCACAAGATCATTACGTTATGTTGTCTTATTAAACACGAATTCTAGGTCGATTTTGCAAGATACATATCGATACATTATAGGGTCCTTTGAGTAATTACTTATAGATTATTGTGCTGATTAAAATTAGGGATTTTGATAAATATATGTTTTTGACACATACAATATAATAACAATTTTTTTTTTCCATTTTTCTTGTAATTAATTATGTTCTATGTTATGAATTTATAATTTTCATGGGAAAAAACTTGTATTTTTCAATGTTATTGTCAAATTTTTAATGCAATAAAATGTGTGTCCTTGACACCTAATTAAATTATTCTTGATATATAAATTGTATATATGTTCTTGATACATAATTTATATATATAACGAGACCATTTACCTTTGGTACAAGGTAGTCACAATTAATCTTGACCATTGAATGTGAGATTGGGTGGCTGCATTTATTTCATTGAACAAGCTCAAAGTTAAAAAAAAATTGTCACAAACTTTGTGATACACACAAACTATCAGATTTCACATCAGATGGTTATAAGTAATTGTGATCTACCTGTACCAAAGGTAAATGGTCTCATTGTATACAATCCCTTAGATTATTTTACTAAATAAAATTACAGATTTTGACAAATATATGTTATTGTTTCAAGAAATCGTGCTCTTCGCACGTTCCCAAAAGCATGATTTTCAATCAAATTAGCTTGATTCAAATCCAATTGAGGTATGTATTGTGACACCTTTTTTGTTTCAATTTGCATATCGAATAGTATCATTATTTATCAGTCTTTTTTAGATGATTTTTTTTTTAAATGCTTTGTAGAAAATATATGCGATTTAGGGTTCATCCACCATTCTTTCAATTATGGCCTCAATTTTGATCTATTTTCTGTAAATTTTGGGGAGTTTTGAAGTAAATAACTTTTTTACAAGATATGAACTTAATTCGTCTGATTAAACACGAATTCTACGTCAATTTTGGGGCGTTCGTTTCCTTTGTTTTTAGATGGACCACGTACTTTCGTCCATCTTTAAGATAGATGCTTACACTTCTGGACAACATATGTAGTAATGTTGTCCAGCACGCATGAAACAATTTTCCCTCGTGCAATCGGCATTCTCATATTTATGATTACAATTACAGCCGAAAGAGAGGAGGGAGGTGTGTATGAACACCAAGCTAGCCATGCGCAAGACCGTACTGGCTCGCCACCGGGACCGCAACGTTCCTAGCACCGATCAGCTTTCACTTTTTGGGACAATAATGTCTTTATCATTCTTTGCAGTTGGATGGACTGTTGGGTCTCAGTAACCCCCGTGGACCACATGTAAATGTTCCCGTATCTAAATTTTTATGCATTTAGCAATGTTTTAAAATGTCAATCTTAATCGGTCGATTCAGATCGAGAATTATTGGACCTGAACAAGTTCTCATAATATATGGGGAGTTAACCATTTGCCCTAGGGAATCCGTGATTTTCTATAGCAAATCGCATTATAGTGCACTCGGCATTTCCCAAAAAGAACCCGGTGGGTAATGTGTGTTATTTAATATTTTTATTTTTTTACTAAGCATATAGGGCCAACCTATCTCGGTCACATGGGTGGCCAACTATATTCTTTTGAAATCAATTTTTTTGACTTTTATTTACCCATTTAAAAGAAGGGAAATGTTTCTATACTTCCCCTACAACATAGAAGTTCTTTGCTTCCCCTACCATCCAGCCATCCAATTTTGATCTTGACCTTTTGATCTTATATCCGATATCTCAAAGTATTTTATTTTTAGCTTTTTTTATAAAAATGGTATGAATATGAAATTTGATGCATGCCATCTTCTCATTGGGGTGCACCTATAAAAAATATTTAAAAATAAAATTTTGATAAAATATAATAACCAAAATACCCTTTGAAGATTTCAAGGGTATTTTGGTCATTTTATTTTATTAGAAATATTTTTTTTTATTTTTTTTGCTGGTGCGAGTGTAATAGAGGATTGGACGTACAATAGTTTTTGGCAAAATAGTTTATAAAAAAAAAAAAAGTTGTATAAAGACATTACATTGTGATTGGGACAATCTTAGCCCTCCATTTAGAATGGATGACTGGATAAGGGGAACCATAGAAAGCTTAACCTTAAAAGAATTGTAGTATCTATTTACAAAAATAAAGAAGACATACAAAATAGTATGAACTATCAAGGGATCAAACGTTTAAGCCACACTATGGAGGTGTGGGAGAAAGTGATTGAGCTACGACTAAAGCAAGAAACGTGTGTAGCAAATTCGGTTTGTTTTTATACCATAGAGGTCAACATGTGAGGTCATTTTCCTACTTTGGCAACTAATTGAAAAGTTTAAATAGAATGGAAAAGACCTCAACATTTTTCATATTACCTTATGTACTCTTTATGTTTTGAATGAAGGTTCATGGTTAAAGTTAAAATAATAATAATAATAATAATAGAAAATACCTCAACATAGTTTTTATTGATTTAGAGAAAGCATAGATATGATACCTAGAGACTTAATTTGGTGGGTATTGGAAAAGAAAGAGTAACTCGAGGCTATATTGATATCGTGAGAGATTTGAAGTAGGGAGCACTAACTAGTGTAAGAACAATTAGTGAAGATACAAGTTAGTTTTCAATGACAATAAGCTTACATAAGGAGTCAACGTTGAGACCATATCTCTTTGTTTTGGTTATGGGTGCGCTATTAGGCGCTATCGGCTAGTGGGCTGACATGAACCTTTCCCTATATATATATATATATATATATATATATGGTGT
>NW_006497735.1:2033251-2050576 GCF_000471905.2 Amborella trichopoda
GAGAGAGAGAGAGGGCCCTTGAAAAAAAATGTGGTCACCCATGAGGCTATCTTCTTCCTTCAGCTTTCATTTGAAACCTTTCCATGGAGTAGTCCATCATTTATGTGATCAAACCCATATTATTGCTTTATTAAGGTGTTGATTTTTCTTCTCATATTTTTATTTCCTACCATATTTTCATTATCAAAATTTGCTGTAATTCTTGGTTTACAGTAGCTTTCTTCATTTTTGGTTATGAAAACTTGATATTTGAAGAGTCCCAAAGCAATAGTGTAGTCCATACACTTAGTATGTGCAGACTAGCTTGCTTACTCCATGATCTTGACTAGTTTCTACTTGATTTCTTGATCTTATTTTTCTGAAATTCTTACTGAGAATATATAACTGATGAGAGTTCTATTTCATCATATTTGAGCATAAAAAATAGTCCATTGAGTTCCCTTTTTAATGTTGAAAAGTTCGTGTGGTCCATTGTGGAACACATAGTGTAGTTTCACAATAATTTCCTTATATTGTGTAGTATCTCTTTCAAACTTTGAAGGGCTATGTTGATACATGTCTCTCTCATGATTTGATCCCCATTAAGTGAAATAAATGTGATCATTTGCTTCCTATTGGATTGATCTCCTTAAGTTATTATTATCACTCTTGCCTTAGACAATGAGACGAAATTAAGTCTCCAAAAGGGCCTTTCGTGGCACGGGCACAAGGGGTTCGAACAATGGTTTTCCCATGTATGTTTGGATATTAATTTGATGTATTTATAGCTATTAAATGTATTCATGATTGGTAAAATTGAGTATGTTGTGTGAATATTTAGATTATTTTTTAATCTTGCGGTACGAGCTTTAATGCTATGTATTATTGTTTATGCGAATTGAAATCTTATTGAATTATTATGATCAAGTGTATGATGTGTATGAGATATTATGATATATGATGAGGAAGAAGAATGAAGATGAAATTATCATATAATTTTGATATAATGAGGAATTACGAGTGCAAGTCATGCGATATGTTGTAGAGATGTACAATGTGCATATTTGAATATTGTATTAGTTTAATTGAATTTTTGAGTAAGGGATTCGTAAGGGACCTATTAGGGTTGCATTTTATTATTCAAATGTGTATAAACCATGTTTATAGGTTGGAATATATATATTATGGTTTTGTATTGAGATATTCATGCATTTAAACCCTTGAGTTTTTATACAATGGAAATTTTTTAAAAGAATGCATTTCTAGCCCATTGGTCTTATACTACCAACAAAGATGTATTTTAGACAGGGGACGTATATGTACATATGAGTCAGCTTACTCATAGAAAACCTATCCAAAAATCATTCTAAAAATATTCGAACTTAAATGAAATAGTGCATTAAAAAAAAATTTAATCTCATGCACAATTGACACGAAATCTCATGAGAAGAAAATCAATGATAATTGGTTTTTATTTCTAAGGGATTATTCTAATGTGCGAGGAAGCTCTAAGCCCAATGAGTTATTTTTGATAAATATAGTATGAAAAAATAGAACCAGCAAGAAGCAAGAAAAATAAAGCAGGAAAGAAATAATGGAAAAAGAGAACTCTTGGATTTACATGATTTGTCACAGATGTAACTACATCAAAGGGCACAAAAAATTGAAATCCACTATACCTATGAATGTTACATCATAGATTTTGGGACATAGAGTCAAACCCTCAACAAAACTTAGTTGATCATACCCTTTTAGACATGCTCTCTCGACTGACACCACTGCCAATCTCTCATCTCTATTCCATAATTAAACCACTCTCCAAGACGAGAACCATGAAAACAATTGAATTTTTTCTAACTTAAAGGGAAAACATTGCAAAATTTCTCTCGATTAGAAACTCTTTTCTCTCTAAGGGGAGGCCTTGCTTCTCATGCACAGGAGGCCCCTGCCTCTCTCTTTAGAGGAAGCCACATTTCCGATATAGTGATCCAAATATTCTCTCTCTCTCTCTCTCACTCTCTCTCTCTCTATATCTATATATATATAATGATGATAAGAACATCCATAAAATTGGGATAAAATAGAGTTCATTTAAGGCCTAGATCTAATAACCCCATCAAATAGAGGGTTTATATTCATTGAGTTAAAAAATCACTTTTTAAAGTGATTTTTAGAATTTTTGTTTTCTGAAGATTATTCGCCTCAATGAAAATAGTGTATGTTTAAATATTAGGGGTCTCACAAATGGTTAAACCAAAGTTTTTGATGGTGCGTTTCATTGTATTACTATAAAATTGCTACATGAAATCATCGCCCACACAAATATCATCGCCATCATCATCTAATCTTTATTCTAATTATTTGGGATCAGCTACACAAATCTTGTCCTGCCATTCCACTCTATCAAGGGCTATACCCTCAGTTATACCATAAGTTACCATATTTCTTTCACTACTTTTGTCCATATCCTTTTGGGCCTTTTGAGCATTTTCCATACCCTTTTAGAGCTTTCTACTTGAACCAAATTGTCCCACACAACTGGTGCTATTCTAAGTTGACATTGTACCTGGTCAGACCACCTAAGTCTACTTTTCTCATTTTATTGCCTATTGGAGCCACTACTAAGTACCCTCGAATATATTCATTATGAATTCCATAGTGCTATATTAAAAGACACTATTAAAATGTAAGTTAACAATATTCCTTGGATCTTAGTTTTTAAAATAACACTTTTTTCACTTTGATGAATAACTCCGATAATTGAGAAAACATCTTAAAAAGTACCCTTTTTTTTACCCAACACATAGGGCTCCATTCGATGCATCGAGCTATTGATTGCATCAGGTGAGGATGACCTTGGTTTCGTCTCCATGGGGAGGACGTGAAATCCATATAATGGGACTGTGACCCCTAGCCCATTGACTAGACTTTGGTAACCCACTTATGATCCCCAACATGGACTGTGAGCCATGGGCAACGTTGGGACAGTTTGAGAAAGCATGTGTGGCTCGTAGTTTCCAGTTGGACATGGAATGCCCCAGTGGATATTTATTCCTAGACTTTATGGATCATTTTCTCATCAAAGTATTTAATTTTGTTTTTATTAATTATATTTGATTTTTAGAATTGTTATTTGAACTTTTCTAAAACTCTGGATATTTTATTTATCAAATTTGGATTTATAAAGACAGATATATTGATTTTATGATGCTTTAAATATTCAAATAATGACTTTATTCAAATAATGACTTTATTCAAATAATGACTTTGTGTATTTCTAAAATATAAAAATAACGTAAATTGCATGGGAGGCCTAATAGGTCTTTTGGGACCACCATTGCATATTGGGTGGGGCCTATTATGTGACCAAATAGCTAGCACACTCCACCTAGAGAAACCTTCTATTTTTGTGGTAAAGCTTTAAAGCTTGAGAAATGAGTATATTTTGTTTTAGCAAGTTTAAGCTTTGAGGAAAATTTGAATGACACTAGAAAGCTTATGCATAAAATAAGAAATGATAATATTATGATATATTAATTCCATATTTGAATTAATTGATGAGAAAATACATTAGAAAGTGGGGATAATTGTCTAGCACCCTCTATAGGATGTTGATGGCCCATTTATGGAAGGGAGAGCTCATATCTCTCACCCCACAAGTCACAGAAGATCAATGGTGCATATTCAATTTCACATGGGTGGCAAGCCAAGGAAAACCCTAAGAAACCCTAATCTTGTTCAAAGTACTATAAAAAAAGATTGATCTCTACCCAAAACTCTACACCTTATCTCATACATATGGTTTCTATCTCTCTCTCTTTCTTAACCTACCAAAGCGGGCACGCCCCACTTAGGATATCTCTCTCTCCTATAGAAACTCTCTCTCTCTTGAAAGTCCTAAAGGGGGGACACGCCCCACTCTCTCTCATCATATGGTTCTCTCTCATAGTGTCTCTCATGATATCTCGTCTCTCTTTGGGGTTTAGACTATAAGGTTGTGGTAGAAAAGAAAAACATCACTCTCTCACACTAGGTTGTTATGGGGATTCACTTAGTATTTGAGTTTGTGAACAAAGGGATTCATGTTCCATTGATGTGGTTTGTCCAAACTTGCGTTCCCGGTTGCTATTGAAGGTTGAAAATTAGATCCCACGCCATCGAAAGGTGAAGACTCTGTATAGGGTGTAAGAAACTCGGTTGAGATAATTTTCGGCACCTTGTTTTGTTTCTTCCATATTTTTTTATTATATATTTTATTCCCAAGCATAGGTTGTGTCGTTTCTTTGTTAATGAAAATTGTGGTTTTTAAAGGCTTCAAGTTCTTGAGACCCTATTTCATTCTTTTCTTTTATTTTATTTGAAGTATTATTATTGTACACTGGACTTCTTGTGAATGATCTAGACAGTGAAGAAAAGAAAATAATTGAAAAAGAAACAAAGAAAATTATGATATACTCCGGCTAGATCACAGGTGCCATTTCATTTAGGAACTAAAAATCACTTTTTTTGTTCCTTTTTAACATTGTTAATCAATTGATAACAAAGCCATATATAGAACTAGAAAAGGAAAAAGGTTACTTCTGAGGCTTAGATCTAAGCATCTTACGAAATAAATGGATCTTAGGCGGGTTAAGAAAAATACGTTTGAGCATGAATTTTTTATTTTTATTTATTTATTTATTGATTATTCATCAAAATGAAAATGCTATATGTTTAAAAAGTGGCGTCAAACAAATGGCCCTAGCATAGTTTTTGAAGATTTTGATGGGTATATTTATAAAAAAAATGATTATTTTTGTTTAATTCTTTTTGAAATTTTCACAAAAGTACAATTGTATTTTAGAAGTTAGTGTCCAATAATTTTATTAGTCAATACTCTTGTCCTTTAGTGAACTTCAACTTTTCCTTTCTAAATATCACAAAAATACCCCTTGCCTTGCAGTGAAAATTACATGTTCACAATTTATTGATGAGCAAACTACTATAAAAAAATAATTTTTTTTAAAAAAACCACATAATAAGTAAATTTACCATTCATAGTCCAGTCTAATATTACTATTTGTATTTGAAGAGTTGCGAATGGTAGATTATCTCATATATATGTGTGTGTGTGAGTAGAGAAGGCATGAATGATTGAAGAACAAAGGATAAATGAAAAGTAAAATTTGCTAAATGGTTGTATATCTACTTGAGTATGCATAAAACTGCCATAAGATAGCTAATAATGGAAATTGATATTTGTTGAACAGTTTAAACCAGTATGTAGAAAAATGGGGCAGGAGGGTAAGTCAGTCCCCTGCTTGATTGATCTAAATGACTGATCCATGCTGGTGCATACCGATTCTCTAGTGTGGGAATTGGTAGCAAAAAAATTTCAGAAATAATTTAGTTTCAAAAAATTTGAAATAAATATAATACAGAATGAAATGGGTGGGAACAAAGTGATTCGGCCTATCCAAAATGTGGGGTTCCCTCATAGACTCATCCAGTTCTCTCATAAAACCAGGTATATCTATCAAATCAAAATGAGTCCCTATTTCAAATAGGAATCAGGTCAATTACTACTAATTCCTCATCCTAATCGCCGATTCCTAATCTGGATAGGTGAATTCTAAAAAACCTTAAGAAGCAAATAACAACATGTGTCAATCGTAATTTATACTTGATTTCTTGTCCAAAATTACCTATACTAACAAGGGCACATTTGGATAACCATAGTTGCTTGTTCCTGGCAGATGACTCTTTGGAATATGGGTGTATGCTACTTGGATAGCATCAATAAATTGTTATCCTAACAACTCTTTGTTTTGTAACAACATTTCCTTAGGATCCATTAATACTGGGAAAGATGGTGATAGAGCTGCAGGCAGGTTCACCGGTTGTTGGCCGAGGCCTCTTCAATGATGGTAAAAAAAGTTTACACTCCCTTCCTTCTGTTTTTTTTTTTAGGTTTTTTTTCACCTTTTTCATGTGTTTGTATTTTTTATTTTTGTTAGGGCGATTTCTATCTTTTGATGAAAATGGCCAAGATTTGGGGCTTTAAAAACCATTTTTTAGAGGGGATTGTATACAATGAGACCATTTACTTCTAATACAAGGTGGTCACAATTACTTACAACCACTTGATTAAAAATTTGTTAGTTTTGATGTGTCACAAAGTTCGAAAAAATTTCTTCTAAAGTTTGAGCTTGGTCAATAAAATAATTACAGTCACCCAGTTTCACATTCAATGGTCAAGATTTATATGACCACCTTGTACCAAAGCTATATGGTCTCATTCTATACTTGCCCTTTCTAGAGGGAGTAAAAACCTTTTACAATTTTTCTCATGCTCTCTACCTAAAAACACCCCAACCCTAGCCCTAGTTTTGGGCAACTTTCGTGGTGAATTCTGGACATCATCCCGATTTGAAGCTCGAAATCTATTACACCCGATTTCAGTTTTTTTTTAGGGTTTTTGCCATATAAATTTCTTTTTCTTTTTCGAATTAATGAAATTTATTTATCTTTGGGTTCTTGTTAATTATTTTATCTTTATTAAGGTTTATTATTGTATGTTTTTACCTTTTATGAAGACCTATCAGCATTTTTTAAAACAATTTTATTATTGTATGTTTTTACCTTATAGAAAGACCTATCAGCAATTTTAAAACAAATGCTAAGATTATAAGGTTTTTATATTCATTTATTGTTTATAATTTCTTTTTCAGTTTCAATAAGTATGGAAAACATTTGTATTGCATAGATGTTATTGTTTTGTTCCTAGTATGTTTCTTAAATTTTTTTAGTTTCCTATATTTTTATGATATTTCATATTTAATTTTTATTTTATATATTTTTTGTTTTTTTTTCTAATTTTTAAATTATGTGAAACATTCAACAGGTGAACCGGTTCGGCCGGGCCTGTTCTCTCACTAGTTTGATCACCAGTTCAGTTCTGACAACATTGATTTCAACAATTAATTTTCATGTCCATATAAAAACCATTTCATAGAGACCGCAATTCCACCTATTTTAGTTGAATATTGGTTTCCTTATTTTGGCTTCCAAGATGAGAAAATACACGTAGACATCTCCAAGAGAGGCCTCTCTAGGTATCCAAATAGGCCATAAAAGGTTTCTTCAATTCCAGGAAATAACAAAGGAAAAAACAAAACGAACCACATTTACTCTCAAAGTACCTTTCACATATAAAAATCATGTTTCTCAGTTTCCATTGCATATGTTACTAAAATCTTCCTTGGTCGTTATAAATTAATCCCACTCATGCATTCTTTTTTATTTTTCAGTTGCCGAAACTTGGCAATTCTGGCATCAGAAAATTTTAAATCGATCATCTCAACCTTGGCAATTATGGTAAAATTAGGATTTCAAGCCCTAAAAATAGTATATATTGTGACAACTTATCTAGACCGATTCATGTTGCCCTAAAAATAGGTGCCCATGGATCCATAAGATCTGTGTCTTTTTTCTAGTTTCAAATTTTATAGCTAGTATTAGAAATTGATTTTAGAGCCATCATAGATATTTTCAGTGCCCAACGTGCTTTCTAGATGAAGATTTGAGGTGAGGCTTTACTTTATTTTCATAATGCCTAGGCCTTACAGAAACTGCCTCCAATATATAATTTAGAACAGACCTAGAAACTTAGATTGAATAGAACTTCACCTTGTATTAAGATAAAAAAAAAACATAATGTTTATCGTAAAAAAAAAAAAGGGCAAGCTTTCTATGCTTCCCCCACAATATAAAACTTATATACATCCCCTCCCATTTTGAATGGAGGGCTAAGCTTGTATCAATCGCAATGTCATGTTTCTACATTGTTTTATGTTTATGCTTTTTATATAAATTTCTTTCAGACAAAATTTCGGGTGTCCAATCATCTATTAAACACGCATTTGTAAAAAAAATATTAAAATAATGTTCCAAAAAAATAAAATGAGCAAAATACCCTTAAAATATTCAAGGGGTATTTTGGTCACTATGTTTTATTAAAAAATTATTTGTAATATTTTTTATTGGTGCGCCCCAATGAGAAGATGACCCATACCAAATTTTATATTCGTACAATTTGTATATAAAAAATTAAAAATAAAATACTCTAAGGCATCAGAACTAAGATCAAACAGAGTGGCTTACTTGATCAAAATTGAATGGCTGGATAGATCTTCTATGCTATAGGAGAAGTATAAAAACGTTTCCCCAAAAAAAACAAGATAAAAAAACATAATATAGTTTGAAACTTGTCACATTTTAAAGGTCAGACACGCTTAATTGTTAAGACTCTAAGCTATCAAGTAATTAGTTATTCATTTCCCTATGTTAAAATTTCTAATGATATTTAAGGATCCAAGTATGGTGGCATTTGTATTACTTTAGTATAGGAATGTCGGCGTACTTTAACCTCTACAAGCATTTGGAGAGAATGATATGTGAGATTAAAATCTTATGCTTAAATCCAATCCCAGCTATTTTCAACATGTTGGAAGATGTCAATACTGACTTACTAGCTAATTTTTTTGTAATTTTGTTTTTGTAATTCGTTAATGGAGGTATTAAGTATGGTCCTTTGATTTTAGAGGAGTTTCTAATTTAGGTTGCTGAGATACCGCCTTGGTATCTCTTCGACATTGTTGTTGTCCTGTTTTATACTTAGATTAATAGAACTTAAAAAAGTAAAAATAAAAAGCTACAAGTAAAGAGAGAAAATGCTTGTCGCGCATGCAAATCCCTCCTTGAAGATTCTGAGCTAAATAACACCATGGGCTGGTTATCATAGTCCTATTAATACAACATTAAGTTTATACATTCTTAGTTTTGTATAGAATAATTGTAAAAAGATATATAGATATTCTTGAAAACCTTAAGAAGATATTGTTTGGGTAAACCTCAAAAATATTTTTCAACATATTAAAAATTACACAATAAACATCTCATCTTTTAGTTAAGGGATGCGATATTGGATTCTACTGGGGCACCATAAATGTGCTCATGCCGTCGTAAAAACCACTTTTGAGGTTCTAGGCGCTTAAAACATTTTGGGACTCCCTTAGAATTAGGGGATTCTAAGTTTGATAGAGTTTACCCCCAAATCTCCTCAAATATATTCCAATAATGGAACCGATAGTTGAAATTTCATTCAGAATTGTAAAAATTTGAGGCATTTATGGGGCTCTAAATGCATGTGTTTCGTGAATTTTAGTTTTTTGTTTTTTTATCTGTGAGAGAGTGTTTTAAAAATATTGTGGGTGCCCTACCTAGCCCAAAAGTGGTATTTGAGGTGGGCAAAGAAATAAGTTTGGTGCCTCAGTTGAATTTTTCTTTTGTGTGGATCAACGGGGATTACAGGCTCCTATCCATTTTGGAAAGATTCAATATTTTGAAATTGTTAGTGAGAATGGGGCTATGACCTCTAATCGGAGCTTAGCTGGTGCAACCACCCTGGCCCCAACCCCATTATCACTAGTCTACTTCATGATTCCATTGAAAATCTCTCGTCAATCTAGATAGGACTCACATAGCAGTAGATTTCCCGGATGTGATGATATCCATTAGCATTTTCCGAAACTCCTACATCGTTTGTTCCTAAACTATCAGCGTCGTACCCATTCTCGTCACAACCATAATACATTTGAACACTTTCCTCCGCATTGCGAGTACTTCAGTTGATGCCCATCTCAAAGTGGCAATATGGGAAAAGAACATGTTCAGGATTTATCCCACCAGTATTCTACAACACAATAAATGGAAGGGTAACTCCCCAAAATCATGATAAATTTGATCTAAAAATACAAAGTTAAAAATTGTACATTACCTTCTTAAAAGCTTCCATATTCCTCAGACAATCAAGGTGGATGGAGTTCCAATAATTCCCTTGACATGATATTCTTAAATCTTCCTATAGTCTATCTGAAATGAGTCCCATTTGATGAGCATATGGAACCCTAGATTCCAAAAGGATATCATAATCTGTAAGCTCATTGCCTACAGAGTAGCCCTGGTACACCAACAAACAAGAAAATGAATTAGAACCCAAATTACATTGTAGAATGCTTATATATAACCATCTATTTTTGGTTACTGCATTCTTATTTGTGAGCATTGTAAGTAGAAGGGGAAATCATAGTTTCTTTGAAAAACTTATAAATCATGTTGGTGACCTGACACGGAAACAACGCTCATAGTTTAGTTTATTTCAGTATTGCAATGAAATCAAGTGTATTCTCATTGACTTCCATTCAAATGTAAATTTGAAAATTTCAATTACATCTCCATAATGTCTTTTAGGTAACTAGATAATATCATCAACAAAGTCATATCCTTCTTTTGAGTAAGGATGAAATTCACAGTTACCTTGAAATTTAAGTTTGGCTTCACCCCTTCTTCTATTCTAGCAATAATAAATTATATGTTTATAGATAAATAAAAAGCATAATTTTAACTAAGGAGTCATGTCATTGTACCTTGTAGAAAATACACAGAATTAATATTAGGCTGATAAGTTCAACTATCAATAATCAAGAATAAAACTTCTATAAGGTTAGCTAGGTTTAATTAAGAAAATAATTACACTAACCAAAAAGAATTAATAATATAAGTGCTACCTTTCACAATTTCTAGTGACAAAGTTGGGATATAAGCTCCAGCATATGAACATCCAGTAATGTAAGGATTAGACAAGAACTCGGGGTACTCGCGAAACCACTGCATCATAAAACTGTAAGTGAACTTCACAAACAATTTTTAATTAGGTCCTTTAGCAGAGTATAGGGTGGCTGACCTTTAAACCAAAGTCATATTGATCTGCTATAGTTTTGGAATCGTCAGTTTGGTAATCCTCACTGTTATCAGAATATGAGAATCCAGTACCAACAGGTGCATCCATAACAACAAGGCTAGACACCTACAATGCAGAGGAATTTGAAAGAGGAAATTCCCTCTTACATTCATATTGTATCCATTCACATGCAAAGGTCATCTGCTTAGTACGTCATACTGAAGAGAGTGCATTGGAAGCTCATCATCCTCACATTCCATATATTGGCAACTATGAAGAGTAGATATAGAACATCAACAAGGTGTCACATTTGAAAGATAGAAGGGATGGAAATTTTATTATGATCCAACCTGGAAAATAATAGGTGAACCCACTTGATGAATATTACTTTTGTCCAACGGAAAGGATTTAGTTCTACTTTCACCCCATTGATGATATAATCCGGATCCTCGTCAATCTTGAAAGGACCTGAAATACAATTCAGAAACACCTTCTATAAAACGTCAAACTTATATTCTAAAAGTAAATTGCACCTCAAAAATCTACCCAAAAGGTGTTTCAATGCTAGAAAATCTTCAAATTGAGCATGTCGACCTCAAGTTGTATGGATACGAAATAGAGAAGGATTTCAAGGCCTAATAAGCATTTTAAGTACCAATACTGCACTTTTAGCAAGATTTAGAAGTACGCCTGTTTATGGTTGACACCTTATATATACTGCACCCATCAAATAAACTTATAGTTTGTAAACTAAGATTCTAAACATAAAGCAAATAAAAAACTCCCCTCCAATTAAGCTGAAAATTAAATATAAAAGAAACCCTATTTCCTTAGTAATTTTCAAATTTAGTATTAATGTTCCCATATGTGCTTTAAATCCAATTTTTGTTTGGATGATGAAGAAAATAAATGCTTTTACCATTTTGTGAGAAATCCCCATGTTTCTTTCTTATTAAGTGAACTAGTGTCAAAATGATTTGAAATTGTTACTGAAGTAAGCAAATGGCTTTAATACCTTGTTGCAACACACATGATGTGGTTTACAAAGCTTACATACACATTTCACAATTACTCACCAACTAGTAAAATGGCTTGAACATCAGTTAGATATTTACATTAAAAATACCATAGTTTGAAGATATAAGTTCACTCTACCACCAAGATGCCAACAAGATTCTAACATCTTGTTACTGAAGATGGACACTAAGAAGGAAGTTGTGAATACAATGACAAAGTTGCTTACACTACTAAATTTGAGCTATTTTTGGACTTGATTAATGTCCTTCCATGATGAGTGCCCTTTTTTCCTTTTTGGGGTGGGGGATTGGGGCTTGTGAAGAAGGTGGTAGAAGGGAATCTATTTTGTGCACTTGATGGAAGTCAATTAAATGTGGACATTTGTTTGGTCAACTTGCATTTCAAGAAAGCCTATGAGGGATGTTAGGTTTCTATCTTATAGTTGTTAGATTTCCCATTTCATAGAGAAGTGAATCCTACGTTTCTTAAAATTCTTGCCTACTTTTATGGGGATATATGCCCATGGTTATATGAATGATTATCTTCACATAATTATCTAACTAAAGGGTAGGCTATGGGGGATTCTATCTATCTCTTGTAATGAAAGATAAAGAGGAGTCCATGTGATTCTGTCTACAGGGTTTGTGTCTTTTTATGAATAGTTGTTTTAGGAAGCCTATGCAAGGTGTAGAGAGAATATGCAGAGAGCGAACTATGAGATTGAGCTTGAGTTCCTTGGTTCTCTTAGAGATCCATTCAAAATAGGCATGTCATGGCTCTGTTACCATTTATTAACCTTTGGATGCATAGTGCTAGCTGTGCTACCATGCCAAGAGTCTGATTACCAAACATGAATTAGTCTTGGGTATAAACCTTTCCTAGTATTGCATAGCTTCTTCGTGCTCCTTAAATCTAATTTTGTGAATGGTAAACATTTGTAGATTGGGTTCTTATCAAGAATATCCTTTGAGTTCCCAAATACTTTATTTATTTTCTTAGCAAGGTCTACGAAAATTTTAACTTTATCGACCATTCCACATGTCTCTTCCATTCCAATTTTATTGATCTTTACTCATCTTCCTCATTCCTAGGGGAGGAGCAATGTCCCGATTACCTTGTCTTTCAACAATTAGAATCTAGAGGTACTATCCAAGAATTCATGCTTGGAGTTGAGTGGTTAATGTTTTAATGATTGCATATATTCAAATCCGATCGTTAAACTACAATGTGAAAAGCGAAAAGAAGCAAAAAGGAATATGTGCTAACTTATGCATCTATATACTCTATTACTACGCCAAAAGCATGGGATGGACACATGTCGCAAACATAGAAATATAATCTATCACTAGAGAGATGGTTAGAGTACATAAACTCCTAAAAATAATGTGTGGAACGGGAGAGGGCGTTCTTGTTTTTAAGACAGAGAGACTCAAAAGGAATCAACCATCAAATTCTAAGAGTCACTAACTCCTAGTAATTGCTTATGGGGGTAGACCCTATTATTCACATCTATTGTGACTCTTCACCAATAAATTATGATTTAAACATAGGTGGAAAGGGGCTGGGGTCATGGTGGTAGCACCCCACATCCTAGTCACCATGTTGTGGTTTCCATTTCTACCGCTAACACCACCCCACTAATACTTTCTAAAAGCTTACTTCTAATCTACTTGAAAAAACGGGTAGGGGCATGTCTTTCTCATTGAAATAACCCCCAAAAAAGAAAATTCTTTAATAATTACATATTTGGGTACAACCATTTATAGGTGGTTACTCTCTATATCGATGCTGACTCTTCACTAATAACTTAAAAGTGAAAATTTTGGAAAGGCATATTGTGAGGGTAGACATTTTTAATGGTTCTCTTTGACACTATATTTATAACTATTATAATTATTATAGTTAATTATTTTAATTATTATGATTATTAATATTTGAAATTATTTTTAAATTAAAAATCATGACTGATATAAATATTATTAATGATACTAATAATATAGTTGTATTATTGTAATGAATATTATAACAATTACACGAATAAGTGGATTTGTAATTATGATGTATATGTTATATATTATAATCTTTTGATTAGATGATGATGGTGATGATGATAATAGTAATAATAAAATGATAATAAAATTATTAGTAAAATTATTATTAAAATTATAATAAACTTAAAATATTTATATAATATATTATTGTTATTATTATTATGTGAACAATTTTAGTCATTCTTATAATAAAATAATGAATGTAATAATTTATAATAATAATAATTATCTAAATTTAATTATATTCTTATATGGATATTAAGTATAGTTATAATTGAATTATAATAAACTTAAAATGTTTACATACAATATTATTGCTTTTACTTCATGAATAATTTTAGTTATTAATATAATTATAAAATAATGACCATATTGAATCATAATAATAAATTTTATTTTAATTTAATTGGACTATTATATGAATACTAAATATAGTTATAATTTAATTAACTATGATATCAAAATTTTCTTTATTTTGCTTAATTTTTTATATAAAATTTTGTTTGTTATCTTTAAATAACATAAACAATTTACTCATTTCGCTAAGCATATTTGCAATATTTAATTAGATACCCTAACATATTCTCATTCAATAAACTATTTTTTCATACTATTGCTACCACTATCAGTTATAGAACCTTTTAATGAGACCTGCACATGCACCTACTAGTCAAAACACACTCAAGGATGTAGATATAAACTATTACACATGCTATAGACAGGATTTGTGTGTTGAGATGGGATAGTTTAGTCATGGTACTTCATGTCATTGTATATGAGATGTCATTTTGACCTTCAACACAACATTCATGAATTATGAATATAAGACTACAATAATTTGTTGAAAGAGACCATGAAAAGATTGCAAATTCTTCTTATAATGAAACTCCACAATGATAATGAGTGAACTTCTTAGGAGTAAATTACAAGTAGTAAATGTAATCTAGAAATACCAACCATGAAAGTATATAATGGCATTCATTCCTGAACAACCAGAACCATCAGTAGTCCAGAATACAACTGGATCTTCTGAAGAACTGCATTCTAAAGTAGCGAAATAGTAATTCATGTGCCTTCCATTCCCTTCATGACCTAAAGTGATGTACCTGTAGACTTAGAAACATTAGCATGTAATATACTTCTCAAACTTCTCTCCATAAGTACAAGAAATAATACTATAAATATAAAACATTGAAAATTATATATCCTAGAAAGAAATACTTTTAGGTTATGCCATCTTTTTCATGTTTTTGACTTCTTCATTGAAAAACTTATATGGCTTATTTTCTATATTTATTGAATATTGTGTAAAACTAATTTTTTATTCCTGAGATTTAAAAAAACAACGGAAATCTATTTTTTATCCCTTATGTGTTTTCGAATTGCGAGATACACTGGCATCATTTTGATAAGTTCCAATTGTAGGGTATGCTCGTCTTCGAATTTTTATCGTGCCTTGTAGGCAAAAGTTGTCCTTTCCCTGTTAATTTCTTTTCTTTTCTTTTCTTTTTTTTCTTTTTTTGTTTGAGGTGTTAATGGTGAGAATGGAGCCTGAGGACGATATGTTGAGGCACCTATGTCAGTAACCGCCAATGCCCCAATCTCGATCCCAAGAAATTAGAATTATGGTTTCATAGAGGTGGCGAGAAAAACAAGCCCATGGTTTCTTACTTCCCTTTCTATTTTCTTTCAAATATTTGGGGTCAATTATTCAAATATTTCTAGTTTAGGGATGGTTATGAAATAACAATATTAAATTCAAAAGTAAACCTATATTTTATTTAGTATTTTGTCCAACTTTGTCTTAAAACTTTGGACGGATTCTCTGAAGTCAAAAGGTTTCCAGACAAAGATATGACATATGAAATGTAAGTTGAGTAATACTAAGAGTAGAAACAAGGAATTAGTTAAGTTTGATGGCCAAAAAGTACCTAAAAAAGATTATTGTCGATATTTAGGGTTAATAATCCATTACAATGGGGAGATTGAGGAAGTTGTTGCGCCTAGAATTTGAGCTCGGTGGACGAATTGGAGATGTTGTTTTGGAGTCTTTTGTGATCATTGAATACTAAACAAGACGAAGAGGAAGTTCTATCTGATGCCTGTAAGACCTTCCATACTTTATGGAATGGAATATTAAGCGGTCAAGAAACAATATATCCATAGACTGAGTGTAGTTGTAATGATGATGTTGAAATGCATGAGTGGCGAGACAAGGATAAGTACATCTGATGGAACTTAGGGATAGCCCCAATAAACGATAAGATGAGGGCAATTAGATTTGTCTTGCCATATGTAGTGTCAACTTAGAACAACATCAGTAAGGATGGGTGATTGGGTTCAAGTGGAAGGCTCTAAAAGGGCAAAGGGAAGACCCTAAAGCACATGGATGTAAATAGTAAGAAATGACATAGTGATTTATAGTTTAACTGGAGGGATGGCCATTGATAAAGCATAATAATGAAACATGATTCATGTAGCCAACCCCAAATAGTTAAAAAAAGACTCTAGTGATGATGATCATGATTTTTGTTAACTTTGCAATATGCACAGGGTGGTTCCCAAAAGACTAAATATTAAGTCTAAATTAAACACTCATAATCTTTATATTTTGAAATCTTTTATAAATGAATACAAACCCAATCGAGTTTTCTGACCTGCTCAGTGTCATGGAAAACTCAATACACTTGGTCAGGTCTATTAAGTTGGGCAGCAATTGAATATTAGGTCTATATTTGCAACCTGACCCGGTTTGGACCCGTATTACCTCAACATTCGTAATTGAGCTTTGTGTTGACGTCCCCTGCACTTGTCCACACGTGTCGGGTGATGTGATCAGTTTAGTATGTTGTCGACGTAATAACTTATATGCGTACATCACAAATTATATAGAGTTGTGTGCTGAAGCTGAAGTTGGTCTATAGTCCATGGTAACAACTTTTTAGCAAACTTGAGGTTTCAGTGCATCTCCATCTAAATGCAATCTCCATGCGAAGATCTTTCTTAGAGATAAATTTTGGATTCAAAATTTCATAGGTTGATAATAATAATTAGGGCCCATGAATATAAAAAAAAAGGGAATAATAAAATTTATTTGGCACTTTGTTTTCGACGGTTCCTTTTAATTCTTCTAGATAACAAAATTGACAATATTTTTTTTAGAGGAAAGGTTTCTATACTTCTGCTACAACATAGAAATTCTATCTTTCTCCTACGATCCAGCCGTCTAATTTTGATCAAGAGAGCCACTCACCATTTGATATTAGATTTGTTGTCTCAAAGTATTTTATTTTTAGTTTTTTTTATACAAACTGTATGAATATGAGATTTGGTACGTGCCATCTTCTCATGGGTGCATTTATAAAATAATGTTAAAAATAATATTTCGATAAAATATAATGAGAAAAATACCCTTGAAGCTTTCAAGAGTATTTTGGTCATTTTATTTTATTGAAAATTATTATTACTATTTTTTTTTGCTAGTGCGAGTTTAATAGA
>NW_006497735.1:2050938-2081392 GCF_000471905.2 Amborella trichopoda
AGCCCTCCATTCAGAATGGAAAGTTGGATAAAGGGAAGTATATAAGTTTTATGTTGTGGGGGAAGAGTAGAAAGCTTCCCTTTTTTTTAAATCTAGAATCATGGATCCAATGCTAAAAACATTTAGACTTAAGATTCATTTCAGATTGAAAATGATCCTAAATCCGCGTCTAACATGGATCTTTTATGCAACCGTACTTCACAAAAGAAAATTCACGCATTTTTGGAAGGGCATTGCATGTGAATGGATTTGCATTTGAACATTTCCCCAGCAGACAGAGGTGCAAAACAATTTTAGTTTCGTTTTGGGATTGCATATTACTAGACTATTTGTATTTATTACAAGATGGTCACAAATGCTCGTACCTATTAGATGTCAAATTAGATGGGTATTTCACAAATTTCAAATTTTTTTTTTTTTTAACATTGGATCTTGTCAATGACACTCTTAAAACCATCCAAGAAGCGTGATGAAAATGGAGATAGAACAGACATGGTTGTCTCAGTTGTGAAGATTAAACCTGGTTATTCCAATCCCCACTTAAGCATACCACATGCGTTGATTAGAATGGTGAAATAATGGGGAGTTAATTTTTCTTGGAAGGTCATTTATTATCTTTTCCATGAATAACTTTTCCATGCTTATCTCTTTATTTTTCCCTAAATAATTTCAACTGACCTTGGATACTTATTAAGAGTGTTACTCAGTTGGTTCGGGACTCGATCTAGACCTGCATTGGGTCTAGTCCATCTGGTTCTGGAAAAACAAATATTAATGAATATAAGTCAAGGCCTTGAATGATATGATTTAATTGGTTGGGTCGCCCTTGGCCAAGACGAGTTACTAAGCCGAGTGTACTCGCCTGAGTGGGCCGAAACCTATAGATATATTGAAAAGAGAAAAAAAAATTAAAAAATAAAATGGAGATACCAAAATTATATAAAATCAACGAGAAACTTAAAAACTCTAAATATTAAAAAAAGTGTAAAAAAAATAGACTCAAACAATTAATTTGTAGTTAGGGACATTTTAAAAATCCAAAAAACAAAATGTAAAAATAAAGATTATAACAAAAAACTCACAAATCTTTACCAAAAATTTAAAAATTATATATAATATCTTATACACATTATATATAAAAATATTTAAACAACGTTTTTATGATTTTTTTGAATATTTTATTTCGAATACTTGATAAACACAAATCGAGATAATACGTACTCTCCTATACTTGCATACCCTACATCGTTTCATACATCATACTCGCTTAAACATACAATCATCCTCCCATACACCATAGTCTAGTCTATCTAACCTAACCCACATAGGCTCACTCACATCAAAACCTACACCCTACCCTCATGTTCGGGCCCACTTTCACGAGCATTCAAGGGACTGTCAAGGGTGTACCACCTAAGGGTCGACATCGAGCCAAGCTAAAGGCTCGAGCCCTCCCCTCTCTTTCTCTCTCTCTCGAGTGGGTCGACCCTAGGCCATCTCTCTCTTTCTCACTAACCTCCCTTAATATTATCTCTCCCTTAATTCTCTCTCTCCAGAATTTGCCCGTGTCTCTCTTTTCCCTCTCTCTAATTAATCTCTTCCTTAATCTTTTCAATCTCTCTCTGTAGCTGTTTTCACGGAATTCTCTGTTTCACAAAACTCTCGTTGCTCTCCACCTCTCCCCCAATTCAGAATAGTGCAACTGTCTTCAAGATCTCACCTTCTTTCTTTCTCCTCTCACAGTCAAGCTTCTCTCTCCCCCGATCTTTCTCTCTCTCTAACTCCCCTATCATACGCCCTCACCCAATCTTTCTCTCTCTTCCTCTTCCTCGCACGAAACTCCCTTCTATTCTTGGTTTCTTTCTCTATCTTCTTCTCAAAACTCTCTCTCTCTCCCCGCATGTACTTCTCTTTTCTTCCACAAATTTCTCTCTCTCCCCGCATGTACTTCTCTTTTCTTCCACAAATTTCTCTCTCTCCCCGCATGTACTTCTCTTTTCTTCCACAAATTTCTCTCTCTCCCTCTGTCCCTCCCTCAACTTTATCTCTTCCCATCAATATCTCAATCTCCTTTTCTTTCCTGCATCTCGTCTCTATCTTCATCTCTTTTTTTTACCTAATTCTCCCTCTTTTTCAGGTTTCTATTTTCTTTTTCTATTAGATATTATTCAAGGCAACTCATCGATTCTCCCATTATCATTTAAATTTCTCCACCATAAAACTTCATTTTGCTTCCTTAATAAAAAAGTTCGTATAAATATGCACTTTATCTCTTTTCATCTTTTCTTTAAAAATCTTTATTTTACTCTTCTACTTTCTTTCTAAAAATTCTTACATCATTTCTTTATCACGTATTAGCATCCATTCCATTTGATTTTGACCTCTCTAAGATTTCTATTTGCTTTCAATGATTTCTTATCACTGATTTCCATTCATACATCTCTCTCTCCCTTTCCCTCTCTCTACTCTCCTTTCTCTTTTATCTCTTTTTTTTTCATATTTTATCTACCTTTCTAATTTAGGACTGCCCTTGCGAGGATCTTCAGGGTCATATTCTCTTGGGTTTATTCTCCTTGGATCCTCCTGAGTGCTCTAGACTTTGTTTGAAGTATAGGGTTCTTTCCGACGTTCTCGGTTACCTTCTTAGAGAGGGGACATCGGAAAGATGTCTAAAGAATGAGAGGTCTTCTTTTTGCTCTATTCGTCTCATTCTCTCTTTCTCTCTATCTTTTTCTAGAAACTCTTGCTTCAAATTTCTTGTTACATATAATTTTGTTTTAACACATATTTACAATCCATCTTCCCATTTGGATTACTCATACCATTCATAACTACTCACCACTCATGCATGTATAAAATCATTCATCATTATTATTTAATACCATGCATAAGGGGGATAATCGGAAATGATTCGCGAGGGTTCAACCCTCAAGACTCTATTCCCTTGAATCATAAATTGAGTATCTTATGGGGATACTTCGATCATAAATTGAGTATCTTACCTCTTTCATTTGGTAATACCTCTCTGGAGAGATGATGCCAGAAGGCTTCCCCTTTTTCAAGAACCTCTTTTCTTTTTTAAAAATTCTTTTTCCATCTTTTAAGTTATTTGCTTCCCTTTGTTTTTCACCGTATTTCTCTTTTATCTATCTTTTAACCTCTTAACCCAGAAACATAATCCCCACCACTCAAACCTCTCATACCCAGTTGGAGACAAGTCTCAAAACCAATAGACATGCGTGATTCTAGTATTGTGCAGTGAAGCGGCGGAGTCGAATTCAAACCACACTGTCTGAGGGCTTTCTCAAGTGATCTAAGAGGGTACTCTACCCAGACGCGTCCCACGAATTCGATTACAAGGTAGTCTCTTAACGTCCTAATCATTGTACTAAAATTCTCCTATTGTTAGTATCTATCCGCACGCTTCACCTGTGGTTGTTTGGGAAAGGGTTTTTGCCGAACTCGGGTCCCCGACCCGAGACTTCTTTGGGCTAACAGAAAATCCAGGCCACACTAACTAGTGACTCCACTGGGGACATGCCACCCTATAGTTGTGTCGGTTTGCTCGCAAACCTGCACAACACTTAACCCACACTTAAAAATGGCTTTGGGATTTTTCAACTCCTATTTTCAAGTCAGGGACTTTATGGTCCCTGCATTAGCCAGCTAGTCCTTTTGAGGTAAGGTTTTTCAACCTAAGTATTCTTCTTTTCTTCTACAAAGCAAACAAACTGCTCGCATTTGCATTCCGGCCTAACCTAATGTGAGAAGGAGGCCTCTAACCCCACACTCCCCTTTACCGGCATCAACAGAACGTCTGTTGTTGCCAAGTGCATAGGTGGTTCTAAAACCATCGGCCCTCATGCTCACTCAGTTACAGGTGGGCCCTCCAACAATCTCGAGTCTAATAGTGGGCCCAAAGCTGCTCCCCCTCTTATCGCAACTGGCTCCTCTACAATCGTTGCTCCTGTAGATAACAAAAAGGTTACCCCCAATCCACTCCACACGCGTGACACCCGTCTCGGCACCGTACATCACACAACCATCGTAGTCGGAGGGCCACAAGGCCACTCGACACACTCTTACACCCAACACGACTAGCTGCTAAGCCGTTAACTCGTCATTTCAGGGCAAACAAAAGGCCACTCCGAGTCACTCACATGCCTTGGGTCTTATGGGACCCGAACCCACTGTTAAAATTGACCCTCAAGTCACTCCAATTGTATTACATACTATTCACTCAGTTCGGGCAGCTCGAAAGACATCCCTCAAAGAGCACATGACCAACGAGCCAGTCGTAGGTCAAGTGCGCACATATATTTGCATGCAAACAATGGTGGCCATAAGACCACTGCAATCACCAAGGCCGATAACCCAAATTCTAAACCTTCTACCTCACTAAGGGTTGGCCCCCAAGTCAACCCAAACACGTCTTCAGACTCTACACACACACACACAGGTGTGACATCCCCCCAAGTTCTTAGAGCAAACGTGAAAAGAGTCCAGAAGATTTGCTCGCCTTCGCTTGGGGGCAGTTCTACCTGGCCATCAAGAAGGAAAATAATGGTCAAGCCCAGATATGAGGCCAAGAGACTAAGATGCTGATGGTCCGACTCAAGGATGAAAAAAGAATGAACATTAAAAATTTTCCATCCAAAGATCTGAACTCCTTCTCCCCTCTTGCCCTCCTTGATGCGGATGATAGTGGGGAAGCATGTCACATGGTGGATATCAAAGAGGGGGCTCGGGGCATGATAAGGCCGGTCATCCATAAGGTTCAAAGTCTAGCCCCGGACAAAGAAGAGCCTACAATTGGAGCAAAGAGCAAGTCTGATACAAACAGTCCCATTGAGTCCAAACAACCTGAGCCATCACCCGTTCTAGCCCCTAAGCTAGAATTAGCTCGGCTTGAACTCATTGTAGCTCAAATCTTCAAAGCAACTCTATCTGAGCCCATTCCAAGCCATGACACTAGAGACAAGGCACTTCCCAAGCCAAAAAGGCCCGAGCATGTCATGATACCAAAACCTAAGGGTAAGGACCAAGACTTTCTGGCATGATGAAGTGTGCTGGGAGGTCATTGGCACGAGTCACACCGCTGTGCTTGTGTGGGAAGCCGTCATGCGCAATAGAGATTTCAAGCCACCTTGAGTGTAAGGATCAGCCGTCGTGCATGCACGGGATCAACTACCGTGCATGCGTAGGATCAGCAACCATGAGTGTAAGGATCAACCGTCGTGCGTGCACAGGATCAGCCGCAGTGAGCGTAAGGATCAACCGCCGTGCATGCACATGATCAGCCGTCGTACGTGCACAGGATCAGTCATCGTGCGTGCACGGGATCAGCCACCGTGAGTGGAAGGATCAGCCGTCGTGCATGCACAGGATCAGCCGTCATGAGTTTAAGGATAAACAGTCGTACGTGCATAGGGTGCCACTTAGCCACTTGTAATCCACTTGGGCACCAACTGTATGCCACCAAGGTGCCAAGTGGCACCTGCAAGCCTTTGTGGTGACCCATGGCTTTTGCATGCTGCCACCTCTTCCTTTTTACGATTATAAAACCCCTCTTCTCACCTTCCACAAGCTTTTGGCGCTCTCTCTCTCTCACTCAAGCCAATGAGGCAAAATGTTAGCTTCACTCAGGGGCTTGAAAATCATTGAAAAAATTAGTTCGGTAATGTTATAAAGGTGAAAGGAGATTCTTTTAACATTGTTAAGTGGTGTAAATTATAATAGCAAGTGCCCTGGAATCTGAAATCTTTGTGGTTCAAATTTTTAGAATTTTGTGAAAAGTTGAAAGCCTCCTTTACTTATGTTTACCATGAGATAAATAGGGAGGTACATGATCTTGCTTACCAGAGTACACATTTAGATTAGTAGTAAGGGGATTTGTGTAGGATTGCTTTATACTCATATTTCGTTTGATATAACTTGCTGTGTATTAATAAGATTAAATATCACTTTTCAATGACAATAAGGGGGAGGGGGAAAAGTAAGGTGGGCCTACATAGGTTAAACAAGGGTTAAATTTCAATGCATTAGAATACACAAATTGTTGAAGAGTACCCACTTATCACCTTTTGCTTTCGAACCCCTCCCATCAATCATATAGGGAAACACTTCCTAGTACAGCTCTAATTGATCATTTGCTATAAGAGCACAAGTGATATATGCAAAATTGAGTGAGAAACAATAGGTAGACAAATGAATAACCGGTAAATAAAGGCCCGATAACCTTTCAAAGTGAGATTTAAGTGATGTTGGATCAAGCTTATCTTCTCTTGTAGATAGTTGAGCCTATCATAACACCTTTTCCACCTTCCAGCTACTTCTACCTGTCAACACCATGCAAAGTTGTAGCTACAAGTAATTGTGTCCATCTTGTAATAGATATAAATAGTCTCGTGATATACAATCCCAAAACAAAATTAAAAATGGTTTGCATCTCTGTCTGCTGGGGAAATATTCAAATGCGGACCTATTCACATGCAATGCCCTTCCAAAAATTTGTGATTGTTCTTTTGTGAAGTACGGTTGCATAAAGCATCCATGTTATACATGGATTTATGATCATTTTCAATCTGAAATGAATCTTAAGTTTAAATGTGTTTTTGCATTGGACCCATGATTTTGGATCTAAAAAAAAGAGAAGCTTTCTATGCTTCCCCTACAACATAAAACTTATATACTTCCCCTTATCCCACTGTCCATTCTGATTGGAAGGCTAAGATTGCCAATCACAATATCACGTCTCTACACACTATTTTATTTTTATATTTATTCTATAAAGTATTTTTCCATCAAATTTTGAACGTCCATTCCTCTATTAAACTCGCACTAGCGAAAAAAAAAAAAAAAATTCAATAAAATAAAATGACCAAAATACACTTGAAAGTTTCAAGGGTATTTTGGTGATTATATTTTATCGAAATATTATTTTCAATATTTTTTAGTAAATGGGCCCCTATGAAAATATGGCACGTACCAAATTTCATATTCTTACAATTTGTATAAAAAAACTAAAAATAAAATACTTTGAGACATCATATCAATATCAAATGGTGAGTGGCTCTCTTGAACAAAATTGAACGGCTGGATGGTTGGGGGAGGATAGAACTTCTATGCTGTAGGAGAAGTATAGAAACCTTTCTCCTAAAAAAAATATTATCAATTTTGTTATCTGGAAGAATTAAATGGAACAGCCCAAAACAAAGTTAAAAATAAATTTTATTATTCCCTTTTTTTTATATTCATGGGCCATAATTAATATTATCAATCTATGTAATTTTCAATCCAAAATTCATCCCTAAGAAAGATCTTCTCATGGAGATTGCATTTAGAAGGAGATGCACTGAAACCTCAAGTTTGCTAAAAAGTTGTTACCATGTACTATAGACCAACTTCAGCTTTACCACAAAACTCTATATAATTTATGATGTACGCATGTAAGTTATTATGTCGACACCATGCTAAACAATGATCACATCATCCAACACATATGGAAAAGTGCAGGGGACATCAACACAAAGCTCAATTAGGAATGTCGAGGTAATACTGGTCCAAACCTGGTCAGGTTTGCAAATATAGACCTAATATTCAACTGCGGCCCAACTTAATAGACCCGACCAAGTGTATTGACCCGATCAAGTGTATTGACTTACATGAAATTGATAAAGATAAAGGTCTAGAAGACCCTGTTTCTCAAACTTCCTCTACAAATTGGTTAGAATGATTCAATTGAATCAACTATACTAGACAGGCCTAAAAGAACTAGAGCCCCACCTACAACTTAGAAGAATTTTATGTAGTTTTGAATGAAGATAATTATTCTTCAATGAGTGAGAATACAATAGATGAACCTCGAAGTTATAGTGAAGCTATTAGCTCAAATGACTAAGCTGAGTGGACTCAAGCCATGAATGATGAACTTGATTCTATTAAAAAAAAACAAGTTTGGGAGTTGGTTGACCTCCCCAAAGATAGAAAAGCCATCGGTTGCAAATGGGTCCTAAAGAAAAAGCTTAATGCCAATGGATCCATTGACAATTATAAAGCTAGGTTGGTAGCTAAAGGATTTACCCAAAGGGAGGGTATAGATTATGTAGAGACCTAATATCCAGTAGCAAAATTTTCATCTATTAGGATCATCCTAGCATTAGTTGCATATTATGATCTATAATTATTTTAGATTGATGTCAAAACAACTTTTTTAAATGGAGAATTAAAAGAAGTCATATACATCAAACAACCAGAAAGATATTTAATTAAAGGCCAAGAAGACAAGGTACTCAAGCTTAAGAAATCTTTATGTGGTCTAAAACAATCTTCTAGGCAATCATAGAAATTGGTTATGTAGCTAATAGGTTAGACCATTGTGTATATATCTAGAATAGCGGGAGCAATTTTGTTATATTATCACTGTATGTAGATGATATTTTGATAGCCAGTAATGATATTGACATGATTAACAATACCAAATCAATTCTAATTTCCCATTTTGAGATGAAAAGTATGAGAGAAGCCTCATATGTATTAGGCATTAAAATAACAAGAGATAGAAGTTCAAGACTTCTATGTTTATCTCAAAAAAATTATTTAGAAAGTATTTTAAAGAGATTTAAGATATAAAATTGCAAGCCCATAGATACACCAGTTTGTAAAGGCTTTAAAATTGTCAAAGAAAATGTGTCCATTAAATGATAGTGACAAAGCTGAAATGGAAAGAATTTCATATGCTCAAGCTGTAGGATGCATAAATTATGTCATGTTGTGTACAAGACCTAATTTGAGTCATGCATATGGTTTTGTAAGTAGATTTCAGAGTAAACCTGCGATACTTTATTGGCAAACTGTAAAAATGATGCTCAAATATATTTAGAAAACTAAAAAATTACAGCTTATGCTTCCAAGCTGACAACTTAGAGGTTATTGAGTACTCTGATGCAGACTTTGCAGAAGACCCAGATGATAGAAAATCAACCTCAGGATCTGTAATCTTCTTTGGAGGTGGATGTGTTTCTTGTTCTAACAAGAAACAAGGTTGTGTAACTCGGTATACTATGGAATCCGAGTTATATTGCTTGTAGCATTGCTACAACTTATGCCGTCTGGATTAAACGCTTCACAAATTATTTGAAGCTGGATATAGCCGACGGTCCTAGTAAAAAATTTTGTGTTAATCAGGCTGTTATTGAATTTGTTATCTTCAGATATGATTGCAAACCCTTTAACAAAGGGATTGAGTGCAGAAATATTATCAAAGCATGTAGCTTTGATGGGACTTAAAAGTATTTATGTTAAGAATTCCCAAATGGGATATTTTTCTTTGAGGTCGTACGTATGGGTGGCCATGGAGCCCTCATACTTGCCATTTTTTATCACTAAATAAAGACCCTTCTTAGAGAGAGAAAGTATCGTTATTATAGAACCACGTTTCTTAGAGTTTTAAGGACAAAGCGAAACGTTGGAGAACAACCTCCTCCATCCTCTATAACTAAGCATTTCATGGCCATGGAGATGTAACACACAAAGAGTTCTCATTGTTCTGGGAAACCTTCACTCTGTGATCCTCAGTCTCAAGACGTTGCCAGTAATCCTGGGAGGGGGTTCCATCTCTTCCCTTGTAATTCAACAAAATATACAACTCATATCCAATAAGTCTTCTTATATATGAAAAAAGACTTAAATAAACATTATCTAATACTAAGTCCGATCCCAAAGCAGTCTTTCTTATTTTGAACCAAGCAATTTATTTCCTAATCCTAATCATGCATATTTTTTTTTATCACATAATGATTTTTCTCTCATGGTGTTCTCTGTGCAGGGAGCTGGTCATACAACACCTCAATACAAGCCTAAAGAGTGCCTTGCGATGCTAAGAAGGTGGATTGCCAGAGATCCTCTATAATTCATCCATATAAACAAAAATGTATTATATTATAATTTTGATCAAGAAAGATCAAAACCCTAACACTCCTCAGCACCTAATATCAAAACACCTCAAAGAACCAAGTAAAAAATCTCAATTAGCTATCATGAGCTATTTGCCATGGTCTAATTTGAAACCATGGATAGTTATTTGGATTTGGCCTTGCAGGCATGCAAAAGAGAATCATGTTACATATATTACCTTTCTTATAATAATATTGAAATCTCTCTCTTGCATGCACAACCAGATTATGGTTTTTCTCACTCCAAACGCATCTAAAATATCAATTTGTCTCATTTCAACAATCAAATTTTGTCGGCTCAAGTATGTGAAGTTATCAAAGCCTACAATACACCAGTAGGTTGTGAACTCACAAATTTATCTTGTGCTGATAGATATATATATTCTATGAAATTTTTGGGTTTCTTTGTTGTTTCTCAGTTTATTATAATTTGCCATGTTATTTTCAATGTAGCTCAGGTTTCCATATACTCATTGCCATGCTTTTACCATGGATAAGAGAAGCAGGAAACAAAAAGTTGAGGATGACTGACTTGTGTAGGTACTTCAACCCTATAAAGGTCAATGGACTGGAAAAATCAGCACCCATATTTCATATTGATTTGAAAGTTTAATAAGAATTCTACAAGAGCAACCTCAGAAGTAAGGTAACCATAATAAATGTGAAAAAAGAAAAAGTGATTTTGTTTAAATTTTGAGTTTTTGCAAGGGATTGTATACAATGAGGCAATTTACCTTTGATACTAGGTGCTTACAATTACTTATAACCATCCGATTCACTATAGGGAATTGCCAAGTCTGTGAAAAGCCCCTTTTGAACAATAATTCTTCAAGGGTTTTACATTTTTCAGTAAGTTATTGAGTGAATTAATCGATTGCAGGCATTTTCCTTGATTTATTAGGCATCAATAAGTGTATTTATCAGTGTAAAAGATACTATCAATACATTGAAATCAAGAAATCGAATCTCCGGCATCATTTTTTAAAAAAAATTTCACGGCTTCCGCCTTTTTTGCCAAACTATGGATTTCAGGTGATATTTTGATTTATTTTGAATAATATTAGAGGGGTTTTGGCGACAATGCTGTTTTTCAAAAGATCGTGAAAGTTATTTGTGCTGTTAAGCAAGGACTGTGGGGTGATTTTCAAGAAATCGTGTTCTTCACACGTTCCCAAAAAGTATGATTTCCGATCAAATTAGCTTGATTTAAATCCAATTGATGTATGTATTTTGATCCTCATTGTTTCAGTTCTTAGATCCAGTAGTCTCATGATTTATCATTTCGTTTTTTTTATTCGAGTTTTTCTTAAATGCTTAGAAAACCTATGCGATTTAGGTGTCGATTATGGCTTTGATTTTGATCCATTTTCTATAAATTTTGGGGCGTTTCGAAGCAACTAATTTTCTTCACAAGATCATGACTTATTTTGTCTTATTAAACACGAATTCTAGGTCGATTTTGCAAGATACATATCGATACATTATAAGGTCCTTTCAGTAATTACTTTTAGATTATTGTGCTGATTAAAATTAGGGATTTTGATAAATATATGGTTTTGATACATACAATATAATAACAACTTTTTTTTTTTCGCTTTTTCTTGTAATTATATTCAGTTCTATGTTATGAATTTATGATTTTCATGGGAAAAAAACTTGTATTTTTCAAATTTTTAATGCAATAAAATGTATGTTCTTGATACCTAATTAAATTATTCTTGATTTATAAATTGTATATATGTTCATGATACATAATTTATATAAATAACAAGACCATTTACCTTTGATACAAGGTAGTCACAATTAATCTTGACCATTGAATGTGAAATTGGGTGGTTGCATTTATTTCATTGACCAAGCTCAACGTTCAAAAGAAATTGTCTCAAACTTTGTGATACACCCAAACTATCAGATTTCACATCGGATGGTATTAAGTAATTGTCATCTACCTGTACCAAAGGTAAATGGTCTCTTTGTATACAATCCCTTAGATTATTTTGCTAAATAAAATTACAGATTTTGACAGAGATATGTTATTGTTTCAAGAAATCGTGCTCTTCTCATGTTCCCAAAAACCATGATTTTCGATCAAATTAGCTTGATTCAAATCCAATTGAGGTATGTATTTTGACACCTTTTTTGTTTCAATTTGCAGATCCAATAGTATCATGATTTATCAGTCTGTTTTAGATGATTTTTTTTTTTAAATGCTTTATAGAAAACATATGCGATTTAGGGTTCATCCACCATTCTATCGATTATGGCGTCAATTTTGATCTATTTTCTGTAAATTTTGGGGAGTTTTGAAGTAAATAGCTTTTTTACAAGATATGAACTTAATTCGTCTGATTAAACACGAATTCTACGTCTATTTTGGGGGTTTAGTTTCTATTGTTTTTAGATGGACCACGTACTTTCATCCATCTTTAAGATAGATGCTTACACTTCTGGACCACATATGTAGAAATGTGGTCCAACACGCATGAAACTATTTTTGCTTGTTCAATCGGCATTCTCATAGTTATGATTACAATTACAGCCAAAAGAGAGGAGGGAGGTGAGAATTTGTGTATGAACACCAAGCTAGCCATGCGCAAGACTGTACTGGTTCGCCAACGGGACCGCAACGTTCCTAGCACCGATCAGCGTTTTTGGGACAATAATGTCATTATCATTCTTTGCAGTTGGATGGACCGTTGGGTCTCAGTAACCCTCATGGACCACATGTCCATGTTCCCGTATCTAAAAAATTATGCATTTAGCAATGTTTTAAAATGTCAATCTTAATCGGAATCGGTCAATTCGGATCGAGCATTATTGCACCTGAACCAGTTCTCATAATATATCGGGAGTTGACCATTTGCCCTAGGAAATCCGTGACTTTCTATAGCAAATCACATTATAGTGCAATCGGCATTTCCCAAAAAGAACCCAGTGGGTAATATGTGTTATTTAATATTTTACTTTTTTACTAAGCATATAGGGCCAACCTATCTCGGTCACATGGGTGGCCAACTATATTCGTTTGAAATCAATTTTTTTTTACTTTTATTTACCCATTTAAAAGAAGGGGAATGTTTTGATATTTACCCTACAACATAGAAGTTATATGCTTCCCCTACAATCCAGTCATCCAATTTTGATCAAGAGAGCCATTCACCTTTTGATCTTAGATCCGATGCCCCAAAGTATTTTATTTTTGGTTTCTTTTATACAAATGGTATGAATGTGAAATTTGGTACATGCCATCTTCTCATTGGGGCGCACCTATAAAAAAAATTTAAAAATAAATTTTTGGTAAAATATAATAGTCAAAATACCCTTTGAAGATTTCAAGGGTATTTTTGTCATTTTATTTTATTAGAAATATGTTTTTTATTTTCTTCGATGGTGTGAGTTTAATAGAGAATTGGATGTACAAATTTTTTTGTCAAAATAGTTCATAAAAAAAAAAGAAAAATAGTATAGGGACATTACATTGTGATTGGGACAATCTTAGCCCTCCATTTAGAATAGACGGCTGGATAAGGGGAAGCATATAAGTTTTATCCTGTGGGGGAAGCATAGAAAGCTTGACCTCAAAAGAATTATAGTATCTATTTACAAAAATAAAGAAGACATATAAAATAGTATGAACTATCAAGGGATCAAACGTTTAAGCCACACTATGGAGGTGTGGGAGAAAGTGATTGAGCTACGACTAAAGCAAGAAACGTGTGTATCAAATTCAGTATGTTTTTATACCATAGAGGTCAACATCTGAGGTCATTTTCCTACTTTGGCAACTAATTGAAAAGTTTAAGGAGAATGGAAAAGACCTCAACATTTTTCATATTACCTTATGTACTCTTTATTTTTTGAATGAAAGTTCATGGTCAAAGTTAAAATAATAAAATAATTATAGAAAATACCTCAACATAGTTTTTATTGATTTAGAGAAAGCATAGATCTGATACCTAGAGACTTAATTTGGTGGGTATTGGAAAAGAAAGAGTTGGAAAAGAAAGAGTATCTTGAGGCTATATTGATATCGTGAGAGATTTGAACAAGGGAGCACTAACTTGTGTAAGGACAATTAGTGAAGAGACAAGTTAGTTTTAAATGACAATAAGCTTACATAAGGAGTCAACGTTGACACCATATTTCTTTGTTTTGGTTATGGGTGAGTTATTAGGCACTTACAACATGAGGTACCATAGTGTATGTTGTTCATGGATGATGTAGTTTTGAATGATGAGATTAGAAGTGGCATCAATGCAAATTCAGAACTTTAGTAGGATGTTCTATGATAAAGAGGTTTTAAAATTAATCGGTCTAAGACAGAACATATACAGTGCAATTTAGTAACAATAGGAATAGAAACAAGGAAGTAGTTAAGACTGATGACCAAGAATTATCTAAAAGATATTATTTTTGATATCTTGGGTCAATACTCCAGGAGAATGTAGAAATTAAAGAATATATCATGCATAGAATTAAAACTGTGTAGGTGAAGAGGAGATGTGCATCCCGAGTTTGATGTGATCGTCGTATACTAATGAAACTAAGGCTAGTCATACTATGTGGGATAGAAGGTTAGGCAATCAAGAAATTATATACCCATAACGTGTATGCAACATAGATGAGGATGTTGTGATGGATGTGAAAAGATAAAAAAAAAGGTGTGGTTTCTATAAGGTTGCAACCTTAAACAACCCAATTAAGGTACATCTCCAAATTCTATCATAACATGTAATTTTAGTGTAAGAAATTATTAGGATTATCTCAAAAGCTATTTTCTTATCTAATAATAAAATTACAAGCTCCAAAAATAGTTAAAATCAAGTAGATCTACAAACATATGAAAATCTTGAAAATGGATGGTCTAGATAATGTGTTGTAAGATGCACTATTTCCGGTACTCAAAATCTGTTTTTGGTCTTATTCATATATATCTATGTCGAGATAATCAACTAGAGGGTTTTTCAACGTTAAAACATTCTTTTCCAATGAATTTTTTAGGTGCATCCGTATTTCAACATTTTAAGGATGCAACCTTATATAAATTTTTTTCCTAAAAAAAAAATAGAATTCATAATAAATACAATTAAGAGAATTTAAGTATGGCTTCAATAGGAAATAAGATGAGGAAAAGTACACTTTAAAGGGTTAGTCATGTGTAATGTAGGCCTAATATAACAACAATTAGGGCAAGGGGAAGCCCCAAACGGATATAGATAGAAATAGTTTGAAAAAATATAGTGATTTATAGTCTTATTGAGGGCATGGCCCTTGATAGAATAGAATAACAAAACATGATTCTTGTAGCCGACACCAAATAATTAGGATAAAAATTAGATGATGTTGATGATTTACTGATTGGGCCCAACTGCCACACGTGCATAAGAGGGCTATGGGCATGCTTATGGCTTTCTGAGGCATGAGAATCTTTTTAAACTTGCTTGGCTCACCTTTCGTTCTCACATTTATGATGTGGCATCATATATCTCTCTCTTTCTCTCTTTCAAATTCCTTAGTATTCAAAAACTTATATTTGAAAAAACGAGGCTTATTAAGAAGATGTTACTTATGCAACTTAGTAAAATAAGAAAATTTTACATCACATATAAAATCTAAGAAGATTTTACCACACATAAAATCTTCTTTACCTATGCAACTTTGGAAAATATAATATGAAGATTTTATAAGACGAAATAATCTTCTAATTTTATAAAGGGAAAATATCTTCATACTCCCATCTTTAGGTTTCATTTCACAACAGACCTAAGAATTAAAAGATATCTTGGGGCATAAAAATTGTAGATTTTATTTCTTCTAACCCCTAGAGCTAATTTAAACGTATTTTTTTATGCTAAACAAATCTAAAAAGATATGCCTTTTCTAAAGCCATCATCCCAAACTTCTAGAGAGAGAGAGAGAGAGAGAGAGAGAGAGAAGGGCTTCATGGAGGTGAAAAATACCGGGAGGAGAGAGAGGTGTTTGGAGAAACTCAAGAGGAGGGAGAGTGAGAGAAACATAGGAAGAGAGAGAAAAAGAAGTTTGGGGTATATTTGTTTAGGTTAAAAAATGAGTTTAAAGTGGCCAGGGGGTTAGAAGATATTTTTTGAAACTTTGGGTTTATCAAGAAATGAAACCTAAAAATATGGGATATGGAGATATGTCCTACATATGCAATACTGGAAAATAAGAGGATTTTATAGAAATTAGACTAGAAGAAGCAGAGGAATGGATTAACACTCTAATATTTTTAATTTAAATAAATAAATAAATGAAGTCTCAACCAAAATAGAAGCTATGAAAGAGAGAGAGTTCTCCAATATGTTTGTGAGAGAGAGTGCTAGAGAGAGATATCCAATGTGTTTTTATGTGGATTTGTGTGAGTGAGAAAGAGAAAGAGAGATGCCCATTGTCTTTATATGTGTATGTGAGATAGAGAGAGAGGGTGTACATTTGTGTGTGTATATATGAGAGAGATGTCAACCATACGTTTTGTGTATGTATGTGAGAGAGAGATCCAATGTATATGTTAGAGAAAAATCATGCATAAAAATTACAATTAGTATCACAAAATTCGTATGAAAAATTACAAAAATCATTTTCTCCCTCATGTCTTCACTAAAAATCACAAAATAAGTAAAAAATATTTTGTAAAAGGAATTTATCAAAATTAGTATAAAAAATAGTATCAAAATTAATATCAATAGACACTCAGATAGGAAACACGTCTCAATTTTCACATATTTTTACAAGATAATTAAAATACATAATGCACCACCACTACTCGAAAAACCATATTTTGAGGTATTTTTATTGATTTTTTAAAATATTTTTAGTCTGGATCCAGCGAGTTCTCCAATCCACACTGCTGATATGCCAATCTGAAGCTAGTTTTTAGATAGACGATCTAGGTCACCAATCCATTTTCTAAAACCTTGGTATTTGTCTTAGTTGTTTATTTGTCAGACCCTATGTAGTATTTTGATTTCCATTACACTAAATTGCACGTGTGTAACTCATTCTATCGCATTAATCGAAGGAAGAATGGCAATACAAATTACTATATAGGAAGACCTTTCAATGATAAATACAGGAGGGTAGGCTGCTCTTACTTCTCTTTTTCTTGGTAGAGGATCCTTAAAAACGATTGTGAAATTGATGAAATCTTGTTCATCTCTAGCACATGATATTTTTTTATTTATAGAATTTACCATTCACAAGTTGCTATTCATGAGTTTTGTTCACAAAAGTATTTATCAAATTTAAAATATTATTGAGGATTATTATGTGCCCATTGTGAGGAGGTGGTGTGAAAGTTTAATGATAATCTAATTGAACTTTTGAGTTCTAGAGTAGTGATGCTGGATCAATAGATGTTACGGTCGCCAGCTGTTATGATTTCCTCACTTTCTTTGATTATTGCTGCACCAAGTGGTATCAGAGTAGGTTTGATCACACCGAACCTGAGATCGTCAAAACCTTGGATGTGCGTAGGTTGGATCAACTGATGGATTTGATGATCCATTGAGCTGCAAACTCTGAAGGCATGTTGGGAGAGTATGAGTTGCATGAGAATCACGCTAACTACCTGACATTACATGGACATTTTCGAAAATCTTCTGAAGAGAATCCCTTTACAGGTATCATTTCAGATTGCAAGATTGAATCACCACTTATTAACATAATTAGTGAGCTTATATATTATAAGGATCCAAATGAAGAACATAAGATCAAAGAGGTATCTGTTGAAAATTTGCTCCTTTATTGTGAGAATAATTGTAAATATTTAAAATTTATGTTTAGTAATGAACATGAAAACCCGAAGGATTTTCAAATGAATTTCAACAATTATTCATCAAGGATTTTATTCAACCTTATATGCAATATATTATTACATTGAGATCCAATGAAAGAGTGCCAATGTGGTAGGACTACACCACCAACTACCAAAGGTAAATTCAAAAGTATAAAGGGTTTGCAAAGCACATAGAACAGTAATAATAAAAAAAGGGATCTCAAAAAGAACAAGAGGGCAAGTTCTTCTTCTAGCCATGGGGGACTGATGTAGTCTCACTGAAGATATCTCCAACATGTAATTTCTATTTTATTTATTTATTTTACAATTCAAAAGCTATTGTTCATGAGTATGTTCACAACGATATTTCTAGAATTTTTAATATTATCTAGGTGTATTTTAGAGTCTTAAATTATTTAGTTAGATCTCAAGTTAATTTTTTGGTTATGCTTATAGATAGACTCTTATATGTCCATTGTGAGGAGGTGGTGTGAAATTTTAGTAATATTCCATTTGAACTTTTGTGTTCTAGAGTTATGATATTGGATTAATGGTTGTTGAGATCTCCCTTTTATGAGAGATTTGTTGTTGCACCTCTCCCTCTTTTGAGATTTTTCTGGTTTCCTTCAATTCAGAAATGCATTTTTTTGAAGTCCATATGAATCCTTTCTCTAACATAAATATATGAGTCACTTTCTATTCCTTATTATACATGAAACACAAAAGCCAAGAACATTGTAATAAGTCAAGGAAGTTGGGGTGAACGTTTGTTTTGGACAAGAATCGGGGTCGCCGTGTACCACCAAATGTTTGAAACAGCCATGATTGCATGCATAAGTTCATGGTGAAAAGATATTCCACACTACTGACTAGAAGGAGCATGGCATTGAAAGGGAGACACATTACAAGATAACAACCCACATATAAAATAAAATTTTTAACAGATTTTTTTGAGAAAATGCTTGCTTATATTTACTATTAAGATGTTTATCAAAATTTGAAATGCATGCCATTATAAACTGGGCAGAGAACAATAACATGCACTTTAAGAATTACTAACCCAAATGGATTAAACTATTTACATATTTATCATTTCCAAGGTGGAGTCTAATCCATCGTTGGAAGGCCACCGGTGATTGGTGAGGTGTGTATTCTGCAACAGTGTGCCTAGCACCCTGTTGAATTGGCTCACCATGATTTACTTCAACATGTACAATAACTAGCAAAATATTTATTGAAACTTTTATAGAAGAAAGAACAATGGCATGCAGATCACATACCTTGAATGTAGCAAATAGTAGATTATGTTCATATTGAACTGTGTATCTGCAATTCAAAACATTGATCACCACCTTTGGCTCTAGTTTTGCACACTATCCATCAATATCTCAAGGAAATATACTAAAATGCAGGCTTGAGCTACTTCTTATATCATAAGCTCACAATCCGAAAGGGAGATTTGTTTGAGAACAAATTTTGTCAAAGTTCCATAGTCATCCCAATAAACAAGCTCTTACAAAAATGAAGGAAAAAATAAAATGGGTTCTTTTAGGAAAGAGAAAATGCAGCAAATATGGGCCATCTATTTTAGGAAAGGTAAAAATACAAATAGATCTAGACCTTAATTTATTTGACAACAATCTTGCAAATGTTATTGTAATCACCAGATGAACAATTTTATGATTAATGAGTTTTAAGTTGAGTTCATGAAAGCTTAGATCTAAAATGGATAGCAAATACTCACCCAATCCTAAAGAAATTTATTTATTTTTTTATTGTTTGGGTATTTTTTCGCAAGGGTCGAGAGTATCTATGGTCAAGGAAATTCCCCTAGATTAGTTTTGTCTGGAGTTAATGTAGTAGATAATAGATATGAGTTTAAGGGTGTATGCAAATAGTTCCATCCTATATATATGAGTTGGCTGACACTATAGCTATCAGCTCATGGGCTGACATGAACCTTTCCCGATATATATATATATATATATGGGTGCAGTTTGTATAGAGCCTAGGCTCTAAACAATCAAATTAGAGCCTACCTTCAAATAGTATAAAAAAATGTGGTTTCAATATTGGAAATCTTTTTGACCACCTTAAAATATATTTATTTATACAGTTTAATGCTTCAAAAACAGTGTGGATTGGCCGATCTATAAAAACTTGAAAATCTTGAAAATTGACGGTCCAAAAATGTGTTACAAAGTACACTATTTTAAAAATTTGAATCCATTTTTTTCTCATGTCCATACTCCTCTTCTAGTGAAAATTTTGAGTTAGGCTCAAATTTGATTGTTTAGAGCCTTGGCCTTATATAAACTTTTCCATATATATATATATGGAAAATTATTCAATGAGCCAGAGGGCTCACAAGAAAAAATCAGCCCAACGGCTCAGATTCAATCTGTGTCGATCTAACGATCACGTATGTCCGGTAGTGTTCAAATTTTATTTTATTTCTACAAATCCAAATCACTTAAATTTTAGATGTGCCTTACTCTCATCAATCCAGACCAAATAAAAAATAATAATAATAGTCCACAAAAAAACAAATTGACAAAAATACTCTCAAAAACTTTCGGGGGTATTTTGGTCAATGTTTGTCATGTAAAATATTTTTTAATATTTTTTGAAGATTCACCTATTTTTATGAACACACACCTAATTTCAAGTGATTTGGATTCGTAGAAAACAAATTAAAATTCAAATACCATTAGGCATTTCGCCTATAGGCGTTTTTAAAACTTTTTCATATATATATATATATATATATATATAACACATACACACACCCCCCACATGGAAAGAGAAAGAGATAAATTGCTCATATCTGATAAACAAGTAAAAATAGAAACGATAGTAGGGTGCTCATCAAATTTTTCAAACGTATTTAGTTTGTGCAATGTGGGGATAACTATGCCTGTTAAAATGATAATGAAATAAAATAAAATGAAAATAAAAAGAACATACCCTGCTATCTTATGCCCTATAAACCATGGTTGCCAGATCTCCAACTCTGTAAAATTCAACCTTCTTATCCATTCCAAGGTTCCAATGTATAGTGCGGCCATGTCATGGTCCCCACTAGAACAACATATGTAAAATAGTTTTTTGTTACAATTCCAATTTAGTCATTCCACAACATATAAAAAGGAGATAACATGACATTAGTGAATTCTAGAACCTTTTGAAAGCATAAATTTTTGCTTAAATGTCCATTTAGGGACTTCTAAAGACTAAATTGATGAGCTCTTAAAAATCTGTGACACTTATCTTTCTGTTTTTTTGTAACTTAAGACATATGGACTTCAACTCATGGTTAAAACCTTTTTAAAAAGTCAATGATGAATTTTATTCCCTAAGTTTGTTAAGTTTCTCTTAAACCATTTTGAGTCCTAGAAACCCTAGAGTGGTGAACTTGTCAATCTTACAAGAAGATCGACTTTTTAGAAGGATGTGTGGTTCAAAGATTAGAAAGTGGAGAGTGATCATAGTTTTATTAAGTTGTTTCTTTCCCTATTTTACCAGTTAGTCTCCACACTTTGTTTAAAATTTCAGAAATATGCTTTACATATTTTGTGGCAGTCTAGTTTTCTAAGATTATAAAAGATCTATTTACCAATTTCTAAAGTAGCAACAAGATTTGGGAGTTTAGAAAATTAATGATAACTTGAGTTTTATGCTGTATGAAAGAAAAATGGATCAAACCTCATTGAATATCATAATAATTCTATGGCTGATTCAATCAATTTTACTAATACAATTTAACTTTCTATTTTGTCTAATCCAACCCCTTTATGCCTCTTATTATCCACTTCTACTTATTATAGAGGATCTTGATAGGTCCAAAGCCTAGTATCCTATAATTTATAAAGAACCTAAACCTTTTTTAACTCCTAAATCAGAGCCTAATTAGAACTTCAAAGCTTACATCAAGCCTTTTCTTATTAGACATCCAAACATGTTGCACCCATGTAAAAGCCAAACCTTGTTGGTCGTACTGTAGTGTTGGCAACATATAGTAAGTTGTCTGTTGAAACTTATCTTGAATTCATGCATGTCAACTAAATAGGCTATATGGCTCTCACTTCTTCCAGAACCAAATTGTTGAGTGTTTATTGCAACTAATGGATTGAAAGAATACCATGTGAGAAATTCTTAATGTATTGGTCGAAGAAGAGCTCATACACGTAGATTGACTAACTAACGATGGGAACAGATGAGGGCAACGACCATGAAGATAGAGAGCACTCCAATAATTCTCCTCTTATAGAAGGTAATATTTCAATCATCCATACTTCCAGAGTTCATATCATTCTTAAGGCAAATACTACTGACTTTCATAAGGTGGCAAAAGTAAAGGATGACTAAAGCCTCATAGCACCTTCTAATAATCCATTTGTCATGCTCATGAATATGTGGTCCAAAATCAATTTATTGGTATATTTTCTAGAGTAGGAGTTTGAATTTCCCATTATTAATTTAATAAGTGATCCCATTTATTGACGACATACTTGATGCCAATTTAGTAGGGGAAGAAATTTCCAAGATCATGAAAAGAAGTAAACCTGTGGCCCACAAAGAAGTTGAGGATGTGATTTCCTTAGTGAAGAAAATGTTGAATCACAAGATGAAGATAACGTGGTAGAAAAATTAAGTGAATTAGTTCTTATTTTCTTCAACTCTTTTGTCAACATAAGTAGATCATTTCTCCTGATATTTTCAAAAGTGGTAATATTTATAAAGGAGTCACACTTTAAAGTGGCATGTGCAACAAAGAATATCACTGAAGGAAAATTGCTTTATGCTACGTGCCATTTAAGATCATTTTAAAACTCAAAAACAAAATTTCTTTAATAAGTAAAAAGTGACGTAAATCACTATTGGAAGTATAAGTTTTCATAAGAAAGAAAGTCAATTGATACAAAGCTTAAATCAACGATCCCTTTAAGACTATAAGCCTTATATGTTACATCCTTTGTAATTCATATGTTTTAAGCTTCACTTTCATGTATTTATGTTGAAAAACTTCAAGAAAAATTATTGACAAATTTTATTTTTGAGTGTGTTAGGTTCTTTATTTCCATTAGTGAGTGGAAGAAACCTCATGTTAGGGAAATTAAAATTTTCGAAAGTTGATTCTTTCCTTGTTTCACTAGTAAAACCCAGTTTCCAGTGTTTGTGTAAAGAGTTAAGAAAAAGTTTTTCCGTGTTTTGCCATAGTCCATTTCCTAAACCTATGAAGTAATTGGTTATTTAATTTTGATGAATCTAGAATATTAGGAAGTTTTGGAAAGTAGAGATATGTAGGCATATAAATTCAAATAATTTGAGTAATAAAATTTAGCTTTCCAATTGTGATGGGAATATGAAATTTCTCATTTGTTTTTGCAAAAATAGTGAATATACAACTCTAGCCTCATATAAGTGAATGTCCTCCAATAATTAGAGCCCCTCTTCATCTTTTCATGGGAGGTTTCCCAAAGCCATACCATGTACATTGGAGGTTCTCCCTGCAGATTTAATCTTGAGTTCCCTTTTCTCTCCCCTCTTGCGATGCACATTCCGATATATGATTTCCCATGACCAAGTTTGTCCTCAATTCAAACCATAACATAAATTTTGGTTTAATCCAGCCAAATTTTGGTTTAATCCATCCAAACATCTACTTTACCTCATTCCAACCCCTTTCTATACACCCAACCTCTATAGCCCTTAAGCATAAGATTAAACTCTAGATTTGTCCTAATCAAATCATAGAACCTATTCCACCATCCTCCTATTTTTGTGGACTAGCTAAAATTTAGCATCTTCAACCTCTATTGACTCAAACCAAAACACTCCCCATAGCCTTAGCCTAAATTAGATATTAAAAAAGCTTATGGTAGAGTAGATTGGGACGTTTTACAAGAAATTATGTGGCATATGGGGTCTAGAGAAAAAATGAAGGAGCTGGATTAGAGGTTGTCTTATGAGTAGTTATTTTTCAGTGGTCATCAATGGGAGTCCTTAGGTTTTTTTAGAGCTACACGGAGATCTTATGTGCCTCTTTTTTGTTCATGTTAATAGGAGCTATGAGTGTTATGTTAAGGAAGGTAGAAGACGAAGGTTTCAAGTACTACTCCAAGCATTTCTCACCTTCAATATACCAATGATACTGTTGAGTTTTGTGGTGTAGATGTTAATTTGATTTTGTTTTTAAGAAGTTTCTTTAGATATTTTGAAGTTGTTTTCGAACTTAAAGAAAAGTTTGATAAGACTAACATGGTTGGAATTGATTTGAATGGGAAAATGGTTAGTAGCTTAGCTACTCATTTTGGGTGTAAAGTGGATTAATTTCCCATAAAGTACTTCGGTTTGCGTATTTTGAATTGTAGGACTCTTAGATTGGTGTGGGATCCAGTTATCTTTGCGTTTCATGAAAAATTGAATTTGTGGAAGGCTAAATATTTGTTGTTAGTAGGGAGGATTACATTGTTGAAGTCTACCTTGTCTAATATGCCAACCTATTATATGTCACTTATGTGCATGCCTAATGGAGTGGTCCACCAGTTGGAGAGGCGAATGAAAGTATTCTTTAGGGAAGTAGCCAAAATAAGTGGAGACATCATTTAGTTGGTTGGAGGATAATTTATACTCCTAAGAATGATGGTGGCTGAGAATTGGGAAATTAGAAGTTATGACTAAAGCTCTATTGACAAGTGGTAGGGCAAATTCATCTATACTTCATTTTGAGCCATTGTTAGAGCAGAATGTGAGGTTTTCTATTGGAAATGGGGAAAAAAAAATTGTTTTGGCATCATTGGCGGCCGAGTACAAGTGCATCGAAGTATTAGTATTTGGATGTTTTTCCAAATGGGAGTAAATTAGTATGTAAAAGTTAGAGATATTGCTTCAGGTAAGGGTCTCAAAGTAAATGGAAGATTAGTTGCAGGTGTAATATGTCTCTGATTTTGTTATTAACAAACTAATTCATTTGCTACAAGATTTGAAGATGGTGTATTTATTTCCTGAAAGAGTAGATGAATTGCCATGGGACATGAACACTAGGGGTGAGTTTGATATCAAATCTCTTTGTTTTTTGTTGTTCAATGATAGTTATAGGTGGAGAAAACCAGGAGTTGCAAATATTTGGAAGTTGCAAATTCACAAAAAGTACATGCTTTCCTATGGTTATTGTTTCTTGGTAAGCTGTTAACAATGGACAATTTAAGGAAAAGGAGTAAGGCTATTGTCAGTATTTGTATGTTATGTAATACGTAATGATGAAGAAACATGTAAATATCTGTTCTTAAATTGTCAATATTCAATGTGGATGTGGGTTTACAACTTATTCCTAAACAAGATGGTGATATTGTGGATCATCTAAATCTCCCAAATATTCCTAAACTAGGAAACACTATCTGGTAACTATCACTTACACCCTTACTACAAACGTAATTATAAATATATGTGTCAACATCTTGCTATTGCATCGAAACATATAAATATTGACTAATTTGGCTCACATTGAACTTGGTAAAATCAAATGGTTCTTTTTGAGCAACACCGTAATATGGAAGGAGAAGAATATAAAACTTTTTGATGGGTTGAGCTTGATTATTGATAATTCAAGATGGAAGGTATTGGAGACAATGATTAGTTGGTCGTTGATTAGGAAGGAATGTCGGGGAGTTTCTTAACAACACATGTTCTACAATATGAAGGAGGTTGTGTTGCATAAATGCAGCAGGCGGAGAAGTTATGAGGTGTGAAGACCTCCTGCTCAATGATCAACTAAACTCAATTTTGATGATAGTTCTTTAGGAAATCTTGGTCCAACTAGAGTGGAAAGATTGTTGAGGAATCATATGGAAAATATTTTGATGACTTTCTATAGACCGTGTAGAGTGGCACTTGCAAAATAGGGAAAATGCTAGCTTCGCTCATGCGTTTGAAAATCATTGAAAAAAACTAGTTGGGTAATGTTATAGAGGTGAAAGGAGATTCTTCGTGCAAGTACCCTAGAATCTGAAATCTTCGTGGTTCAGTGTTTTAGACTATCGTGAAAAGTTGAAAGCCTCCTTTACACATGTTTACCAAGAGTTAAATGGGGAGGCAGATGATCTTCCTAAGCAGTGTACAGATCTAGATTAGTAGTCAAGGGGTTTGTGTAGGATTGCTTTATACTTTCATATTTTGTTTGATGTAACTAGCTGCATGTTAATAAGATTAAATATCACTTTTCAATGACAATAAGGGGGAGGAGGACTTGTCTAAAGAAAATTAAGGTGGGCCTCCAAAATTTAAACAATGGTTAAATTTCAATGCATTAGAATACACAAATCGTTGAAGAGTACCCACTTATCACCTTTTGTTTTCGAACCCCTCCCATCAATCATATAGGCAAACACTTCCTAGTACATCTCTAATAGATCATTCGCTATAAGAGCCCAAGGGATATATGTAAAATTGAGTGAGAAACAATAGGATGACAAATGAATAACCTGTAAATAAAGGCCCGGTAACCTTTCAAAGTGGGATTTAAGTGATGTTGGATCAAGCCTATCTTTTCTTGTTGATAATTGAGCCTATCGGAACACCTTTTCCACCTTCCAGCTACTTCTAACTGTCAACACCATGCAAAGATGTTATGTTAACCCACCAAACATCTTGTACATATTTTATGGGAATGTGTGATGTGAGGCCATTTACTATTTCCACATGAAGGTTGCCAGCTTTTCTAGCCATTTGATGTGAAATCCAACAACTTGACATGCATTACAAAGCTAAAAAATAATCGAGACTTTTTAGTTTAGTCAAAGACACACCCCCACTATTGAATTTTACATGGAACAGTTAATAGTGAATCAGGCATCCTTATACCAAAAATAAGTAATCATAGTATACACTTTCTTATGAAAAAACATATGGAAATGTTTTATGTGTGTCAACAGACAAACGAGCCCACTGACCCACAAACCACCTTTAAGATGGACATCGTGTGAAGTGCACTTGCCATAAATAGCATATGTTTTAAAAAAAAAAAACCCAAAAAAAACATTTCAAATTTTATTTTATTTTTTATGTTTTAATATTCATCACCATCTTGGCCTAGATCAGGAATCCCTAAAAAATCAAATAAAAAACATTTATCTTTAATCCCTGAATCTGGGTGCTTGGCGCACTGGGGCCCAGATTCATATATCCCGAGTATTTAAGGCATTGAGAGTATACGTTTTGAGAGTGTGAACTCTCAGGGAGGTGTGAGGGTCACGTCCCAGTTAGGACTATATTGATTGGAATGCCTCATAGTTGATGTGATAAGCCAGGGCTTCGAGAATCCAATCGAGAATAATAGGAACCGAGCATTTAGAAGAGTATTTGCCCTAAATGGAATGGTCAGCTTATGTGACATGAGCTCGTATCCTGACATGAGACCGTTCCATGGCATGTGCACCTACAGTTCTATGAAGAAGCCAGTCTTCTATAGTATTCTCCGACTTAGAAGAGCTAGTGCGCATGTGCTTTGAGAGGACCCCTGTATTTGAGTAGGAACATGTCCCACAGGAGTGCACCAGTAATCCATTGAAATCCTGGCGACGGGAAGCTCTGGCTCAGTGATTTTGATGTGACCAATTATGTATCCCGGCCATAGATTATGGAGCATAGGTCCATTGGGTCGGCTTGAGATACCGGTAGAACGTTATTCAGGCTAGCCCAATGGAAGACTCCGAGTAGTATTATAAGTCTACAGATCTAATTTATCTTTGGCCCCATATTAATCTAAAATTGATGAGAAAATATTTTATATTGATTGAAAATTGTGTATTAATATTGAGAAATTATTTCGAGAATTTTTTGGATTTTTGGATATTTTTTCAGTTCTTTTTTAAACAATAAAATATGGTTTTCAAATTTGTTTGACATAAATACCAAACAAGGATATTCTATCGGAATGCCACATGGATCCCAAGTGGCCATAGCGATGCCACGTGGCACCCCCTACCTCTCCACTCGTGGATGACATCATGCTGATGTCATATCTATGTGGGGACCTATTTGTCATTAATTCTTTTGTTGGTATTATGTTATAAGATGTTATCTTGTTATTTAAAGTGTTATATATTGCTATGACTTAAGTTTGATTTAAGTCACATGTTTTTTTTACAAATATGTGCCATTTTTGACATGTGTGAAGTCATGAAATTTTGGGAATTAATTTAATTCATATTATTATCAACATATGATTTTGTAGCATGTGAGTATATCTTATGTGTGAGTATATCTACATAAGATTTTGTAGCACGTGAGTATATCCACATATGATTTTGTAGCATGTGAGTTTATCTATTGCTGGTGTCATAAGATATTTTATTCATATGTGTAGATGTCTCATATTACCTTTATGTCCATGTCCTTGTATTTTATTGACTCTCATAAATTATTCAAAAACTATAGGCATAAGTGTAAACCTGAATTTGGACTTAATGAGAATAAAACATGGAGCTAAGGGCTTCAAGGTACAATGACTATAAACCTAGGTTTTAAGGAGTGAAATGTGTCAAAAGCTCATCTATTGATCTTGGGAATAAGATATGGATGAGTGGCCTGGATAAAAGCCTCGCATGTGCCATTGATATAAGGTATCAAGGATTAAGATCAGATTCATCTTTATGATCTAAGTATAAAAGTACATTTTGAGATCAATTATAACCCTAACTTGAGTATTCACTTCAAAGAGAGAGAGAGAGAGAGAGGGCCCTAGAAAAAAATGTGGTCACCCATGGGACTATCTTCTTCCCTGAGCTTTCATTTAAAACCTTTCCATGGAGTAGTCCATCATTTATGTGATCAAGCCCATATTATTGCTTCATTAAGGTATTGATTTTTCTTCTCATATTTTTATTTCCTACCTTATTTCCATTATCAAAACTTGTTGTAATTCTTAATTTATAGTAGCTTTCTTAATTTTTGGTAATGAAAACTTGATATTTGAAGAGTCCCAAAGTAATAGTGTAGTCCATACTCATCGTATGAGCAGACTAGCTTGCTTACTCCATGATCATGAATAGTTTCAACTTGATTTCTTGATCTTATTTTTTTGAAATTTTTACTGAGAATATATAACTGATGAGAGGTTTATTTCATCATATTTGAGCATAAGAAATAGTCCAATGAGTTCCCTTTTTAACGTTGAAAAGTTCGTGTGGTCCCTTACAGACCACATAGTGTAGTTTCACAACAACTTCATTATTTTGTGTAGTATCTCTCTCATACTTGGAAGGGCTATTTTGATACATGTCTCTCGTATGATTTGATCCCCATTAAGTGAAACAAATGTGATCATTTTTCTCCCATTGGATTGATCTTCTTGAGTTATTATTATCACTTGTGCTTTAGACAATAGGACAAAATTAAGTCTTCAAAAGGCCCTTTCGTGGCCTGGGTACAAGGGGTTCGAACCATAGTTTTCCCATGTATGTTTGCATGTTAATTTGATGTATTTACAGTTATTAAATGTATTCACGATTGTTTAAATTGAGTATGTTATGTGAATATTGAGGTTATTTTTTACTCTTGCGGTATGAGCTTTAATGCTATGCCTTATTGTTTATGCGAATTGAAATCTTATTGAATTATTATGATCAAGTGTATTATGTATATGAGATATTATGATATATGATAAGGATGAAGAATGAAGATGAAATTATCATATAATTTTGATATAAAGGGGAATTGCTAGTGCAAGTTATGCAATATGTTGTAGAGATGTATAATGTGGATATTTGAATATTGTATTTAGTTTAATTAAATTTTTGAGTAAAGGATTTGTAAGGGACCTATTAGGGTTGAATTTCATTATTTAAATGTGTATAAACCATGTTTATAGGTTGGAATATATGTATAATGGTTTTGAATTGTTATTCATGCATTTAAACCCATGAGTTTTTATACAATGGAAATTTTTTACAAGGATGCATTTCTAGCCCACTGGTCTAATACCACCAAAAAAGATGTATTTTAGACAGGAGACGTATGTGTACATATGAGTCATCTTACTCATAGAAAACCTATCCGAAAATTATTCTCAAAATATTCGAACTTAAATGGTATAGTGGATTAAAAAAAAATCTATCTCATGCACAATTGATATGAAATCTCATGAGAAGAAAATCAATGATAATTAGTTTTATTTCTAAGGGATGATTCTGATGTGCGCGGAAGCTCTAAGCCCAATGAGTTATCTTTGACAAATAAAGTACGAAAAAAATAGAACCAGCAAGAAGCAAGAAAAATAAAGCAGGAAAGAAATAATCGAAAAAGAGAACTCTTGAATTTACAAGATTTTTCACAGATGTAACTACATCTAAGGGCGCAGAAAATTGAAATCCACTATACCTATGAATGTTACATCATAGATTTGGGACATAGAGTTTTCTTTCTAACCCTCAACAATACTTAGTTAGACATGCTCTCTCGTCAGGCACTACTGCCAATCTCTCATCTCTATTCCATAACTAAACCACTCTCCAAGAGGAGAACCTTGAGAACAACTAAATTTTTTCTAACTAAAAGGGAAAACGGTCCAAAATCTCCATGAGAACTGATTTTCTAGAAAAGCCAGTCTCTTAATCAATAGGACACATCATTGCAAAATTTCCCTCGATCAGAAACTATTTTATCTCTAAGGGAAGGCCTTGCTTCTCATGCACAGGAGGCCCCTGCCTCA
>NW_006497735.1:2081673-2108336 GCF_000471905.2 Amborella trichopoda
CTCTCTCTATATATATATATATATATATATATATATATAAATAAGAAAAGAAATTCACACTGTTAATCTAATGATGATAAGAACATCTATAAAATTGGGATAAAATAGAGTTCCTTTAAGGCCTAGATCTAATAACCCCATCAGATAGAGGGTTTATATTCATTGAGTAAAAAAATCACCTTTTAAAGTGATTTTTAGAATTTTTGTTTTCTGAAGATTATTTGCCGTAATGAAAATAGTGTATGTTTAAATATTGGGGGTCCTACAAGTGGTTAAACCCAAGATGGTGCCTTTCATTGTATTACTATAAAATTGCTACACGAAATCATCACCCACACAAATATCGTCACCATCATCATCTAATCGTTATTCTAATTATTTGGGATCAGGTACACAAATCTTGTCCTGTCATTCCACTCTATCAAGGGCTATACCCTCAGTTATACCATAAGTTACCATATTTCTTCTCACTACTTTTGTCCATATCCTTTTGGGCCTTTCGAGCACTTTCCTTACCCTTTTAGAGCCTTCTACTTGAACCAAATTGTCCCACATAATTGGTGTTATTCTAAGTTGACATTGTACCTGGTCAGACCACCTCGAATTTATTCATTATGAATTCCATAGTGATATATTAAAAGACACTATTAAAATGTAAGTTAACAATATTTCTTTGATCTTAGTTTTTAAAATAACACTTTTTTCACTGTGATGAATAACTCTGATACTTGAGAAAACATCTTAAAAAGCACCTTTTTTTTTACCCAACACATAGGGCCCCATTCGATGCATCGAGCTATGGATTGCATCAGGTGAGGATGACCTTGGTTTCATCTCCAAGGGGACGTCGTGAAATCCATCTAATGGGACTGCGACCCATTGCCCAATTGCTAGACTTTGGTGACCCACTAATGATTCCCTACACGGACTGTGAGCCATGGGCAACGTTGGGACAGTTTGAGAAAGCATGTGTGGCTTGTAGTTTGCGGTTGGACATGGAATGCCCCAGTGGATATTTATTCCTAAACTATATGGATCATTTTCCCATCAAAGTATTAAATTTTGTTTATTTTACTTATATTTGATGATTAGAATTGTTCTTTGCATTTTTCTAAATCTCTAGATATTTTATTTATCACATTTGGATTTATAAAAACAAATATATTGATTTAAAGCTTTAAAGCTTGAGAAATGAATTTATGTTGTTTTAGAAAGTTTAAGCTTTGAGGAAAATTTGAATGACATTAGAAAGCTTATGGATAAAATAAGAAATGTTAATATTATGATATATTAATTCCATGTTTGAATTAATTGATGAGAAAATCCTTTAGAAAGTGGGGGATAATGGTCTAGCACCCTCTATCGGATGTTCATGACCCATTTATGGAATGGAGAGCTCATATCTCTCACCCCACAAGTCACACAAGATCAATGGTGCATATTCAATTTCACATGAGTGGCAAGCCAATGAAAACCCTAAGAAACCCTAATCTTGTTCAAAGTACTACAAAAAAAGATTGATCACTACCAAAAACTCTACACCTTATCTCATACATATGGTTTTCGTCTCTCTCTCTCTCTCTTAACCTACCAAAGGGGGCACACCCCACTTAGGATATCTCTCTCTCCTATAGAAACTCTCTCTCTCTTGAAAGTCCTAAAGGGGGCATGCCCCACTCTCTCTCATCTTATGGTTCTCTCTCACAGTATCTCTCATGATATCTCCTCTCTCTTTGGGGTTTAGACTATAAGGTTGTGGTAGAAAAGAAAAACATCACTCTATCAGAGTAGGTTGTTAAGGGGATTCACTTAGTATTTGAGTTTGTGTATAAAGGGGTTCATGTTCCATTGGTGTGGTTTGTCCAAACATGCGTTCCCAGTTGAGATTGAAGGTTGAAAATTAGCTCCCACGCCTTCGGAAGGTGATGACTCGGTGTGGGGTGTAAGAAACACGGTTGAGATAATTTTTGGCGCCTTGTTTTGTTTCTTCCATGTTTTTTTATTATATATTTTATTCCCAAGCATAGGTTGTGTCTTTTCTTTGTTAATGAAAAATGTGGTTTTGAATGGCTTCAAGTTCTTGAGATCCTATTTTATTCTTTTCTTTTGTTTTATTTGAAGTTGTAATATTGTAAAAAGGATTTCTTGTGAATGATCTAGACCGTGAAGAAAAGAAAATAATTGAAAAAGAAATAAAGAAAATTATTATATACTCCGGCTAGATCACAGGTGTCATTTCATTTAGGAACTCAAAATCACTTTTTTTGTTCCTTTTTAACATTGTTAATTGATTGATTACAAAGCCATATATAGAATTAGAAAAAGAAAAAGGACACTTCTGAAGCTTAGATCTAAGCATTTTACAAAATAAATGGAGCTTAGGCGGGTTAAGAAACATACGTTTGAGCATGAATTTTTTATTTTTATTTATTTATTTTGTGATTATTCATCCAAATGAAAAAGCTATATGTTTAAAATGTGGGGTCAAACAAATGGCCCTAGCATAGTTTTTGAAGATTTTGATGGGTGTATTTATTAAAAAAATAATTATTTTTGTTTAATTCTTTTTCAAATTTTCACAAAAGTACAATTGTATGTCCAATAATTTTATTAGTCAATAGTCTTGTCCTTTAGTGAAACTTCAACTTTGCCTTTCTAAAGATCACAAAAATACCCCTTGCCTTGCAGTTATAATTATATGTTCACAATTGATTGATGAGCAAACTACTATAAAAAAAATAATTTTTTTTTAAAAAAACCACATAATAAGTAAATATACCATTCATAGCCCATTCTAATATTACTACTTGCATTTGAAGAGTTGCGAATGGTAGATTATCTCATATATGTGAATGTGTGTGTGTAAGTAGAGAAGGCATGGCTGATTGAAGAACAAAGGATAAATAAAAAGCAAAATTCGCTAAATGGTTGTATATCTATTTGAGTATGCATAAAATTGCCATATGATAGCTAATAATGGAAATTAATATTTGTTGAACAATTTCAATCAGTATCTAGAAAAATGGATCAGGAGGGTAAGTCAGTCCCCTGCTTGATTGATCTAAATGACTGATCCATGCAGGTGCATACTGATTCTCTAGTGTGGGAATTGGTAGCAAAATAATTTAATTAGTAATTTTAATTAAATTATTAATTAAAAAAATTCTCTAGTGTGGGAATTGACCGAGGCCACTTCAATGATGGTAAAAAAAAATTACACTCCCATCCTTCTTTCTTTTTTTCTTTTTTTTGGTTAGGTTTTTTTCACCTTTTTTCATGTTTTTGTATTTTTATTTTTGTTAGGGCGATTTCTATCTTTTGATGAAAGTGGGTAAGATTTTGGGCTTTAAAAACCATTTTTTAGAGGGGATCGTATACAACGAGACCATTTACTTCTAATACAAGGTGGTCACAATTACTTACAACCATTTGACGACAAATTTGTTAGTTTTGATGTGTCACGAACTTCGAGAATATTTCTTTTAAAGTTCGAGCTAAGTCAATAAAATAATTACAGTCACCCAGTTTCACATTCAATGGTCAAGATTAATATGACCACCTTGTACCAAAGCTATATGGTCTCATTCTATACTTTCCCTTTTTAGAGAGAGTAAGAACCTTTTACAAGTTTTCTCATGCTCTCTACCTAAAAACACCCCAACCCTAGCTCTAGTTTTGGGCAACTTTCGTGGTGGATTCTGGCCATCATCCCAATTTGAAGCCCGAAGTCTTTTACACCCGATTTCAGTTTTTTTTAGGGTTTTTGCTATATACATTTTTTTGTCTTTTTTGAATCAGTAAAATTAATTCTTTTTTTGGTTTCTTGTTAACGGTTTTATCTTTATTAAGTTTATTATTGTATGTTTTTACCTTTTAGGAAGACCTATCGGCATTTTTTAAGACAAGTTTACTATTGTATGTTTTTACCTTCTAGGAAGACCAATCAGCATTTTTTAAAACAAATGTTAGGATTATAAGGTTTTTATATTCATTTATTTTTATAAGTTCAATTTCAATTTCAAATAGGAGGTCTTTTCAATCCTAGGATATAACAAAGGAAAAAGAAAAAAGAACCACATTTACTCCCAAAATACCTTTCACATATAAAAATCATGTTTCTCAGTTTCCATTGCATATGTTACTACAATCTTCTTTGGTCGTTATAAATTAATTCCATTCATGCATCCTTCTTTATTTTCAATTGCAGGAAAATCACAATTCCGGCATCAGAAAATTTTAAATCGATCATCTCAACCTTGGCCATTATGGTAAAAATTAGGATTTCAAGCCCTAAAAATAGTATATATTGTGACCAATTATCTAGATGGATTCATTTTGCCCTAAAAATAAGTGCTCATGGATCCATAAGATCTGTGTTATTTTTTGAGTTTCAAATTTCATAGTCAATATTAGAAATTGATTTTATAGCCATCATAGATATTTTCGGTGCCCAAAGTGATTTTTACACGAAGATTTGTAGTGAGGCTATACTTTATGTTCATAATGCCTAGGCCTTCCAAAAATTGCCTCCAATATAAAATTTAGAACGGACCTAGAAACTTAGATTGATTAAGACTTCACCTTGTATTAAGATAAAAAAAAACATAATGTTTATTGAAAAAAAAAAAAGGACAAGCTTTCTATGCTTCCCCAACAACATAAAACTTATATACATCCCCTTCCATTTTGAATGGAGGGCTAAGATTGTCCCAATCACAATGTCACGTTTCTACACTATTTTATTTTTACTCTTTTTATGTAAATTATTTTCACACCAAATTTTGGGTGTCCAATCCTCTATTAAACACGTACTTGTAAAAAAAATATTAAAATAATGTTCCCAATAAAATAAAATGACCAAAATACCCCTAAAAGATTCAAGGGGTATTTTGGTCATTATATTTTATTAAAAAATTATTTTTTATAGGTGTTCCCCAATGAGAAGATGACCCATACCAAATTTTATATTCATGCAATTTGTATAAAAAAAAAAAAAAAATAACTCTAAGGCATCAGAACTAAAATCAAACAGAGTGGCTTACTTGATCAAAATTGGACGGCTGGATAGATCTTCTATGCTATAGAAGAAGTATAGAAACCTTTCCCAAAAAACAAAGAAGATAAAAAAACATAATGCAGTTTGAAAGTTGTCACATTTTAAAGCTCAGACACGCTTAATTGTTAAGACTCTAAACTATCAAGTAATTAGTTATTCATTTCCCTATATTAATATTTCTAATGATATTTGAGGATCAAGTACGGTGGCATTTGAATAACTTCAGTATAGGAATGCCGGTGTACTTTAACCACTACAACCACTTGGAGAGAATGATATGTGAGATTAAAATCTTATGCTTAACTCAATCCATGTGTTTTCAACATGTTGGAAGATGTCAATACTGACTTAGTAGCTAATGGAGGTATTTTTTTGTAATTTTGTTTTTCGGTAATTCGTTAATGGAGGTATTTTTTTGTAATTTTGTTTTTCGCTAATTCGTTAATGGAGGTATTGAGTATGGTCCTTTGATTTTAGAGGAGTTTCTAATTAAGGTCACTGAGATACCGCCTTGCTATCTTTTCGACATTGTTGTCCATCTGTTTTATACTTATATGAATAGAACTTAAAAAAAAAAAAGTCTACAAGAAAAGAGAGAAAACACCGGTCGCGCATGCAAATCCCTCCTTGAAGATTCTGAGCTAATGGGTCGGTTATCATAGTCCTATTAATGCAACTTTAAGTCTATACATTCTTAGTTTTGTATAGAATATTTCTAAAAGGATATATAGATATTAACTTGAAAAACATAAGAAGATATTGTTTGGGTAAACCTCAAAAAATTTCTAAACATATAAAAAATTACACAATAAACATCTATTCTTTTAGTTAAGGGATATGATATTATGTTCTACTAGGGCACCATAAATGCGCCTTTGCCACCGCAAAAACCACTTTTGAGGTTTCAGGCACCTAAATCAATTGGGGACTCCCTTAGAATTAGGGGAATCTAAGTTTGATTTAGTTTACCTCCAAATCTCCTCAAATATATTCCAATAATGGAACTGATAGTTGAAATTTCATTCAGAATTGTAAAAATTTGAGGCATTTATGGGGCTCCAAATGCATGTTTTTCATGAATCTTAATTATTATTATTTTTCTATGCGAGAGTGTTTTAGAAATATTTTGGGTCCCCTACCTAGCTTAAAAGTGGTATTTTAGGTGGGCAAAGAAATAAGTTTGGTGCCCCAGATGAAACACACTATTATTTCCCTTAAACCACCCAAAACTGGTTCAAGGAATTGCAACAAAGTTACGTTTTTTTTTTTTGTGGATCAATGGGATTACAGGCTCCTATCTATTTTGACAAGATTCAATATTTTGAAATTGTTAGTGAGAATGGGGGCCGGGACCTCTACTTGGAGCTTAGGTGGTGCTACCACCCTGACCCAACCCCATTCTCACTAGTCTACTTCAGGCTTCCATTGAAAATCTCTCGTCAATCTAAATATGACTCACATAGCAGTAGATTTCCCGAATGCGATGATATCCATTTGCATTTTCCGAAACTCCTACATCATTTGTTTCTAAAAAGTCAACTTCGTACCCATTCTCGTCACAACCGTAATACATTTGAACTCTTTCCTCCGCATTGCGAGTACTTCTGTTGATGCCCATCTCAAAGTGGCAATATGGGAAAAGAACATGTTCAAGATTTATCCCACCAGTATTCTACAACACAATATATGGAAGGGTAACTCACCTAAATCATGATAAATTTGATATAAAAATACAAAGTTAAAATTTGTACATTACCTTCTTAAAAGGTTCCATATTCCTCAGACAATCTGGGTGGATGGAGTTCCAATAATTCCCTAGACATGATATTCTTAAATCTTCATATAGTTTATTTGAAATGAGTCCCATTCGATGAGCAAATGGAACCCTAGATTCTAAAAGGATATCATAATCTGCAAGCTCATTGCCGACAGAGTAGCCCTGGAACACCAACAAACAAGAAAATGAATTAGAATCCAAATTACATTGTAGAATGCTTATATATAACCATCTACTTTTGGTTACTGCATTGTTATTTGTGAGCATTGTAACTAGAAAGGGAAATCATAGTTTCTGTGAAAAACTTATAAATCACGTTGGTGACATGACATGGAAACAACACTCATAGTATAGTTTATTTTAGTATTGCAATGAAATCAAGTGTATTCTCATTGGCTTCCATTCAAATGTAAATTTGAAAATTTCAATTACATCTTCATAATGTCTTTTAGGTAAATAGATAATATCATCAACAAAGTCATATCCTTCTTTTGAGTAAGGATGCAATTCACAGTTACCTTGAAATTTAAGTTTGGCTTCACCCCTCCATCTATTCCTGTAATAATAAATTATATGTTTATACATATAAAAAGCATAATTTTAACTAAGGAGTCATGTCAATGTACCTTGTAGGATATACACATAATTAATTATTAGGCTGATAAGTTCAACTATCAATAATCAAGAATAAAACTTCTATAACGTTACCTTCGTTTAATAAAGAAAATAATTACACTAGCCAAAAAGAATTATTAATATAAGTGATGCCTTTCTCAATTTCTAGTGACAAAGTTGGGACATAAGCTCTAGCATATGAACATCCAGTAATGTAAAGTGGATTAGACAAGAACTCAGGGTACTCGTGAAACCACTGCATCATAAAACTGTAAGTGAACATCAGAAACAATTTTTAATTAGGTCCTTTAGCAAAGTATAAGTTGGCTGACCTTGAAAACAAAGTCATATAGATCTGCTATAGTATTGGAATCATCAGTTTGGTAATCCTCACTATTATCAGAATATGAGAATCCAGTACCAACAGGTGCATCCATAACAACAAGGCTAGACACCTACAATGCAGAGGAATTTGAAAGAGGAAATTCACTCTTACATTCATATTGTATCCATTCACATGCTAAAAGTCATCTGCTCAATAAGTCATACTGAAGAGAGTGCAATTGAAGCTCATCATCCTCACATTCCATATATTGGCAAGTTTGAAGAGTAGATATAAAACATGTCACATTTGAAAGCTAGAAGGTATGGAAATTTTGTTATGATCCAACCTGGAAAAGCATAGGTGAAGCCACTTGATGAATATTACCTTGGTCCAATGGAAAGGATTGAGTTCTACTTTCACACCATTGATGATATAATCCGGATCTTCCTCAATCTTGAAAGGCACTGAAATACAATATAGAAACACTTTATATAAGACGTCAAGCTTATATTATAAATTGCACCTCAAAAATCTACCCAAAAGGTGTTTCAATACTAGAAAATCTTCAAATTGAGCATCTCAACCTCAAGTTGTATGGATATGAAATAGAAAAGGATTTCAAGTCCTCATAGGGGTTTTAAGTACCAATACTACACTTTTAGCAAGATTTAGAAGTACGCATGTTTATGGTTGACACCTTATATATACCGCACCCATCAAATAAACTTATAGTTTGTAAACTAAGATTCTAACCATGAAGCAAATAAAAAACTCCCCTCCAAATAAACTGACAATTAAATATAAAAGAAACCCTATTTCCATAGTAATTTTTCAAATTTAATATTAATGTTCACATAATTTCTTTAAATCCAATTTGTGTTTGAATGATGAAGAAATTAAATGCTTTTACCATTTTGCGAGAAATCCCCATGTTTCTTTCTTATTAAGTGAACTAGTGTCAAAATGATTTGACATTGTTACTGAAGTAAGCAAATGGCTTTAAGACATTGTTGCAACACACATGATGTGGTTTACAAAGCTTACATACACATTTCACAATAACTCGCCAAATAGTTAAATGGCTTGAACATCAGTTTGATATTTACAGTAAAAATACCATAGTTCGAAGATTTAAGTTCATTCTAAGATCAAGATTCCAACTAGATTCTAACCTCTTGTTGCTGAAGATCGACACTAAGAAGGAAGTTGTGAATACAATGACAAAGTTGCTTATACTACTAAATTTGAGCTATTTTTGGACTTGATTAATGTCTTTCCAAGATGAGTGTCCTTTTTTCCTTTTGGGGGTGGGGTATTGGGGCTTGTGAAAAAGGTGGTAGAAGCGAATCAATTTTGTGTACTTGATGGAATTCAATTAAATGTGGACATTTGTTTGGTCATCTTGCATTTAAAGAAGCCCTATAAAGGATGTTAGGTTTCTATCTTATAGTTATTAGATTTCCTATTTTATAGAGAAGTGAATCCTAAGTTTCTTAAAATTCTTGCCTATTTTTATGGGGATATAATCCCTTGGTTATATGAATGATTATCTTCACATAATTATCTAACGAAAGGGTAGGGCATGGGGGATTCTATCTATCTCTTGTAATGAAAGACAGAGAGGAGTCCATGTGATTCTGTCTACACGGTTTGTGTCTTTTTATGAATAGTTGTTTTAGGAAGCCTGTGCAAGGTGTAGAGAGAATATGCAGAGTGCTAACTATAAGATTGAGCTTGAGTTCCCTGGTTCTCTTAGAGCTTCCATGCAAAATAGGCATGTCATGGCTTTGTTACCATTTATCAACCTTTGGACGCATAGTGCTAGCAGCTTCCATGCAAAATAGGCATGTCATGGCTTTGTTACCATTTATCAACCTTTGGACGCATAGTGCTAGCTGTGCTACAATGCCAAGAGTCAAATTACCAAACATGAATTAGTCGTGGGCACAGATCTTTCCTTGTAATGCATATCTTCTTCCTCCTCCTTAAATCTTATTTTGTGAATGGTAAACATTTGTAGATTGGGTTCTTATCGAGAATTTCCTTTTAGTTCCCATATAATTTTTTTATTTTCCTAGCAAGGTCTACGGAAATTTTAACTTTATCTACCATTCCACATGTCTCTTCCATTCCAATTTTAAATTGATCTTTACTCGTCTTCCTCATTCTTAGGGGAGGAGCAATGTCCTATTACCTTCTCTTTCAACAATTAAAATCTAGAGATACTATCTAAGAGTTCATGCTTGAAGTTGAGTGGTTAATGTTTTAATGATTGAATATATTCAAATCCTATCATTGAACTACCACGTGAAAAGCGAAAAAAAGCAAAAAGGAATATGTGCTAACTTATGCATCTATATACTACATTATTAAGCAAAAAGCAAGGGATGGACACATGTCGCGAAAATAAAAATATAATCTATCTCTAGGGAGACGGTTAGAGTACATAAACTCCTAAAAATAATGTGTGGAAATTATAATGATTATTAATATTGGAAATTATTTTAAAATTAAAAATCATGATTGATATAAATATTATTAATGATACTAATAATAGAATTGTATTATTGTAATGAATATTATAACAATTACACAAATAAGTGGAATTCTAATTATAATATAATCTTTTGATTAGATGATGATGGTGATGATGATAATAGTAATAATGAAATGATAATAAAATTACTACTAAAATTATAATAAACTTAAAATATATTATTGCTATTATTATTATGTGAACAATTTTAGTCGATGATATAATAAAATAATGAACGTAGTAATTTATAATAATAACAGTTATCTAAATTTAATTAGATGATTATATGAATTTTAAGTATTGTTATAATTGAATTATTATAAACTTAAAATGTTTATATACAATATTATTGTTATTATTGCATGAATAATTTTAGTTATTAATATAATTGTAAAATAATGAACATATTGAATCATAATAATAACAATTCTTGAAATTTAATTGGACTATTATATGAATACTAAATATTGTTATAATTTAATTAACTATGATATCAAAATTTTCTTTCTTTTACTTCATTTTTATATAAAATGCTGTTTGTTATCTTTAAATAACCTAAACAATTTAATCATTTCGCTAAGCATATTTGCAATATTTAATTACATACCATAACATATTCTCATTCATATTATTTCTCATACTATTTCTACCACTATCAGTTAAAAAACCTTTTAATGAGACCGGCACATGCACCTACTAGTCAAAACACACTCAAGGATGTCGATATAAATTATTTCACATGCTATAGACAGGATTTGTGTGTTGAGATGGGATTATTTTTTTATGGTACTTCATGTCATTGTATATGAGATGTCATTTTGACCTTCAACAACATTCATGAATCATGAATATAAGACTACAATAATTAGTTGAAAGGGCCATGAAAAGTTTGCAAATTCTTCATATAATGAAACTGCACAATGATGAAGAGTGGACTTCTTAGGAGTAAATTACAAGTAGTAAATGTAATCTAGAAATACCTACCATGAAAGTATATAATGGCATTCATTCCTGAACAACCAGGACCGCCAGTAGCCCAGAATACAATTGGATCTTCTGTAGGACTGCGTTCTGAAGTAGCAAAATAGTAATACATGTGCCTTCCAATCCCTTCATTACCTAAAGTGATGTAACCGTAATCTTAGAAACATTAGCATGTAATATACTTCGCAAACTTCTCTCCATAAGTACAAGAAATAATACTATAAATATAAAAAATTGAAAACTATATATCCTAGAAAGAAATACGTTTAGGTTATGCCATCTTTTTCATGTTTTTGACTTCTTCATTGACAAACATATATGCCTTATTTTCTATATTTATTGAATATTCCCAAAGTGGTGTAAAACTAATTTTTTAGTCCTAAGATTTAAAAAAAACGGAAATCTATTTTTTACCCCTCATGTGTTTTCGAAATGCGAGATACATTAGGTATCATTTTGATAAGCTCTAATTGTAGGCTATGCTCGTCTTCGAATTTTTATCGTGCCTTGTAGGCAAAAGCTTTCCTTTTCCTATCTATTTTTTTTCTTTTCTTTTCTTTTCTTTTTTGTCTTTTTCGTTTGAGGTGTTAATGGTGGGACTGGAGCATGAGGATGATATGTTGAGGCACCTATGTCCCTAACCGCCAATCCCCCAATCCCGATCCCAAGAAATGAGAATTATGGTTTCATAGAGGTGGCGAGAATAACAAGCCCATGGTTCCTTACTTCCCTTTCTATTTTCTTTCAAATATTTGGGGCTGGCTTTTCAAATATTTCTAGTTTAGGGATGGTTCTGAAAAACAATATTAAATTCAAAATTAAACCCATATTTTATTTAGTATTTTATCCAACTTTGTCTTAGAACTTTGGAGTGATTCTTTAGAGTCAAAAGGTTTCCAGACAAAGATATAGCATATGAAATTTAAGTTGAGTAATATTAAGAGTAGAAACAAGGAATTAGTTAAGTTTGATGGCCAAAGAGTACTTAAAATAGATTATTGTCAATATTTAGAGTCAATAATCCATTAGAATAGAGAGATTGAGGAAGATGTTGCACATAGAATTTGAGCTCGGTGGATGAATTGGAGATGTTCTTTCGAAATCTTTTGTGATCATTGAATACTAAAAAAGATGAAGGGGAAGTTTTACCTGATACCTCTAAGACCTTCCATGCTTTATGGGATGGAATACGGGGCGGTCAAGAAACAATATATCCATAGACTGAGTGTAGTTGTAATGATGATATTGAAATGCATGAGTGGCAAGACAAGCATAAGTACATCAGAAGGAACTTAGAGTTAGCCCCAATAAATGATCAAATGAGGGCAATTAGATTTGTCTTGCCATATGTAGTGTCAACTTAGAACAACACTAATTAGGAGGGGTGATTTGGTTCAAGTGGAGGCTCTAAATGGGCAAAGGGAAGACCCTAAAAGACAGGGATATAAATAGTAAGAAATGACATAGTGATTTATAGTTTAACTGGAGGGATGGCCATTGATAAAGCATAATAATGAAACGATGATTCATGTAGCCAACCCCAAATAGTTAGAAAAAAACTCTAGTGATGATGATCATGATTTTTTTTAACTTTGCAATATGCACAAGGTGGTTCCCAAAGACTAAATTTCAAGTCTAAATTAAACTCTCATAATCTTTATATTTTGTAATCTTTTATAAATGAATACAAACCCAATCGAGTTTTTTGACCTGCTCCGTGTCATGAGGAAACTCAATACACTTGGTCGGGTCTATTAAGTTGGGCCGCAGTTGAATATTACATCTATATTTGCAACCTGACCCGGTTTTGACCAGTATTACCTCGACATTCCTAATTGAGATTTATGTTGATGTCCTCTGCACTTGTCCATACGTGTCGGGTGATGTGATCAGTTTAGTATGTTGTCGACATAATAACTTACATGCGTACATCACAAATTATATAGAGTTGTGTGGTAAAGCTGAAGTTGGTCTATAGTCCATGGTAACAACCTTTTAACAAACTTATGGTTCATGTGCATCTCCTTCTAAATGCAATCTCCATGAGAAGATCTATCTTGGAGATGAATATTGGATTGAAAATTTCATAGGTTGATAATATTAATTATGGCCCATGAATATAAAAAAAAAGGGAATAATAAAATTTATTTTGAACTATATTTTGGACAGTTCCTTTTAATTCTTCCAGATAACAAAATTGATAATATTCTTTTTAGGGGAAAGGTTTATATACTTCTCCTACAGCATAGAAGTTCTATCCCCCCTTATCATCCAGCCGTCCAATTTTGATCAAGAGAGCCACTCACCATTTGATATTAGATCTGATGTCTCAAAGTTTTTTTTTTTTAGTTTTTTTTTATACAAATTGTATGAATATGAGATTTGGTATGTGCTATCTTCTCTTTGGGGCTAATTTATAAAATAATATTTCGATAAAATATAATGATCAAATTACCCTTGAAAGTTTTAAAGGTATTTTGGTCATTTTATCAATTGAATTTTTTTTTTTTTCCTGCTATTGCGAGTTTAATAGAGGAATGGACATGCAAAATTTGGTGTCAAAATAGTTTATAGAATAAAATGAAATATAAAATAGTGTAGAGACGTGATATTGTGATTGGAGCAATCTTAGCCCTCCATCCAGAATGGACAGTTGGATAAGGGGAAGTATATAAGTTTTATATTGTAGGGGAAGCATAGAAAGCTTCCCTTTTTGTTCGATCCAGAATCATGGATCCAATGCCAAAACACATTTGGACTTAAGATTCATTTCAGAATGTAAATGATCCTAAATCCATGTCGTACATGGATGTTTTATGCAACCGTACTTCACAAAAGAAAATTCACAAATTTTTGGAAGGGCCATTGCATGTGAATAGGTCAACATTTGAACATTTCCCCAGCAGGCAGAGGTTCAAAACATTTTTATTTTTTTTTTGGGATTGTATATTAGGAGACTATTTATATTTATTACAAGATGGTCACAATTACTCTTAGCTATTAGATGTCAAATTAGATGGGTATGTCACAAAGTTCAGAATTTTCTTTTCTTTAACATTGGATCTAGTCAATGACACTCTTATAACCGTCTAAATATATATATATAGCTTTGGGTCTAGTCAATGACACTCTTATAACCATCCGAGTTGAAATTTGATAGACAAGAGTGATCTCTTCATATACTTTTCCTTTTAGTATTACACTTATGGTGTCGAATGATGCAAACACTGTCACTAGAGTATGCAACCATACTCCATATCAACATTATTCTAAATATTATTGATGCAACAAAATAAGGTCACAAGGATTCTGTGGAGAATCCAAGAGTGGCTTCATACATTGCACTTTCTACTAAGGCTAGCAACGGCCTGGGCTAGCCTCTGGCCCTTGCCCCCAAGCGGAACTGGGCTAAGCTACGAACACATGAATAAAAGAGAAAAAAAAAAACAGAGGGCTGGACCGAACCTAGCCCATGGCCTAGGCCCTACTTTTTAGGGCTAGGCCACCGGACTCATAGCCGGGGCACAACTTCCATCAAATGTATCCTAAAACATGTCCACAAAAATACATAACTCCTAAAACATCTCATGGCCAAGTACAAAACATTAGAATAGAGGAGTTTTATAGCCAGTGTTTTGATGATTACCCACTCTGCATAATGTTTAGAAGGAAATTGGCCATCAAAGCCCGGAAAGCGCGACACCTCCGCACCATCAGGCGCTGTTAACATAGAGTAAAACCATTGGAAAGCGATGATGATGGTGAGCAAAAAGAAGTGTGACGAAAATTGAGATAACTTTGCCATACTTATCTCTTTATTTTTCCCTAAATAGTTTCAACGGACGTTGGATACTTATTAGGAATGTTACTCAATTGGTTCGGGACCCGATCTAGACCTGCATTGGGTCTAGGTTCATCTGGGTCTAGAAAGAGAAATATTAATGAATATAGATCAAGGCCTTGGATGATATGAGTTAATTGGTTGGGTCGCCCTTGGCCAAGACGAGTTACTAAGCCGAGTGTACTCACCTGAGTGGGACAAAACCTATAGATATATTGAAAAGAGAAAACCAAAATTACAAAATAAAATGGAGATATCAAAACTTATATAAAATCAAAGAGAAACATAAAAAACTTCAAATATTAAAAAAGTGTAAAAAAATAGACTAAAACAATTAATTTGTAATTAGGAAGAGTTTAAAAATCCAAAAAAAATAAAATGTAAAAATAAATATTACAACAAAAAACTCATAAATCTTTACCAAAAATTTTAAAATTATATATAATCTTTTATACACGTTATATATAAAAATATTTAAACAACGTTTTTGGGATTTTTTTGAATATTTTATTTCAAATACTTGATAAACACAAATCGAGATAATACGTACTCTCCTGTACTTGCATAGCCTACATCATTTCATACATCATACTCATTTAAAAATACAATCATCCTCCCATACACCCTAGTCTAGTCCATCTAACGTAACCCACTTACGCTCACTCACGCCCAAACCTAGACCCTACCCTCATGTTCGGGCCCACTTTCAAGAGCATTCAAGGGACTATCAAAGGTGTACCACCTAAGGGTCGACATCGAGCGAAGCTAAAGGCTTGAGCCCTCCCCTCTTTTTCTCCCTTTCTCGAGTGGGCCGACCCGAGGCCATCTCTATCTTTCTCACTCACCTCCCTTATTATTATCTCTCCCTTAATTCTCTCACTCCGGAATTTCCCTGTCTCTCTTTTCCCTCTCTCTAATTAATCTCTCTCCCTTGATCTTTTCAATCTCTCTCTATCTCTGTTTTCACGGAATTCTCTGTTTCACAAATCTCTCGTTCCTCTCCACCTCTCCCCCAATTCAGAGTAAACTGTCCCCAAGATCTCACCTTCTCTCTTTCTCCTCACACAGTCACGCTTCTCTTTCCCCCAATCTTTCTCTCTCTCTACCTCCGTTATCATATTCCCTCACCCAATCTTTCTCTCTCTTTCTCTCATCCAATCTCTTCCTCTCCCTCACACAAAACTCTCTTTTATTCTCGATTTCTTTCTCTATCTCCTTCGCAAAACTCTCTCTCTCTCTTATTCTTGGTCTCTCTCTCTCCCTCACAAAACTCTCTCTACCCCAAGGTTATCTCTCATCCTCTCATGCCCCATTTCTCACCCCTTTCTCTTCAAATCTGTTTCTTCTCTCTCTTCTATCTCTTTTTTTTTCTTTCTCCCCATCCTTGTCTCCATCCCTCTCTTTCCCTAAACTCTCCCCCCTCATGTACTTCTCTTTTCTTCCACAAATTTCTCTCTCTCCCCTCATGTACTTCTCTTTTCTTCCACAAATTTCTCTCTCTCCCCTCATGTACTTCTCTTTTCTTCCACAAATTTCTCTCTCTCCCCTCATGTACTTCTCTTTTCTTCCACAAATTTCTCTCTCTCCCCTCATGTACTTCTCTTTTCTTCCACAAATTTCTCTCTCCCTTCGTCCCTCCCTCATCTTTATCTCTTCCCATCATTATCTCAATCTCCTTTTCTTTCCTCCTTCTCGTCTCTATCTTCATCTCTTCTTTTTACCTATTTTTCCCTTGTTTTCAAGTTTCTATTTTCTTTTTCTATTAGATATTATTCAAGGAAACTCATCGATTCTCCCATTATCATTTAAATTTCTCTACCATAAAACGTTCATTTTGCTTCCGTAATAAAAAAGTTCTAATAAATATGCACTTTATCTCTTTTAATCTTTTCTTTAAAAATATTTATTTTACTCTTCTACTCTCTTTCTAAAAATTCTTACATCATTTCATTATCACATATTAGCATCCATTCCGTTTGATTTTGACCTCTCTAAGATTTCTATTTGCTTTCAATGATTTATTATCACTTATTCCATTCATACATCTCTCTCTCCCTTTCCCTCTCTCTATTCTCCTTTCTCTTTTATCTCTTCTTTTTCATATTTTGTCTACCTTTCTAACTTAGGACTGCCCTTGCACATCTTTAGAGTCATATTCTTTTGGGTTTATTCTCCTTGGATCTTGAGTGCTCTAGACTTTGTTTGAAATCTAGGGATCTTTCTGACATTCTCGGTTACCTTCATAGAGAGGGGACATCGGAAAGATGTCTAAAGAATGAGAGGTCTTCTTTTTGCACTATTCGTCTCTATCTCTTTCTTTCTATCTTTTTCTAAAAACTATTGCTTCAAATTTCTTGTTACATATAATTGTTCTTTTACACACATTTACAATCCATCTTCTCATTTGGATTACTCATACCATTCATAACTACTCACCACTCATGCATGCATAAAATCATTTATCATAATTATATGATACCATGCCTAAGGAGGATATTCGGAAATGATTCGCGAGGGTTCAACCTTCAAGTCTCTGTTCCCCTGAACCTTCTGGTTGCTTCGATCATAAATTGAGTATCTTTCCTCTATCATTTGGTAATACCTCTCTGGATAGATGATGCCAGAAGACTTACCGTCTTTCATGAACGGCTTTTCTTTTTTAAAAATATATTTTTCCATCTTTTTAGTTATTTGCTTCCCTTTGTTTTTTGCCATATTTCTTTTTTATCTCTCTTTTAACCTCTTAACCTAAAAACATAATCCCCACCTATCAAACCTCTCATACCCAGTTGGAGACAAGTCTCAAAACCAATAGATACACATCATTCTAGTGTTGTGCAATGAAGCGATGGAGTCGAATTCAAACCACACTGCAATGACAGTCTGAGGGCTTTCTCTAGTGATCTAAGAATCTACCAAAATGCGTCCCACAAATCCGATGACAAGGTAGGCTCTTAATGTCCTAATCATTGTACTAAAATTCTCCCATTAACGAGCTAGTCCATTTGAGGTAAGGTTTATCAACCTATGTCAGTTTCTTTTCTTCTGCAAAGCAACCAAACTGCTGGCATTTGTGTTCCGGCCTAACCTAAAGTGTGAAGGGGGCCCCGAACCCCTCACTACCCCTATACCGGGATCAATAGAATGTTTGTTGTTGCCAAGTGCATAGGTGGTTCTAAAACCATCGACCCTCACGCTCAGCCAATTACAGAGGGAACCTCCAACAATCTCGAGTCTAATAGTGGGCCTAAAGCTGCTCCCCCTCTTATCGCAACTGGCTCCTCTACAATCGTTGCTCCTGCAGGTAACAAAAAGGTTAACCCCAACTCACTCGTCACTCGTGACGCCCATTTCGGCACCGCGCATCACACAACCATCGTAGTTGGAGGGACTCAAGGCCACTCGACACACGCTTACACCCAACACGACTTGCGGCTAAGACGTTAACTCATCATATCAGGGCAAACAAAAGGCCAATATATGGAAGGGTAACTCCCCTAAATCATGATTAATTTGATCTAAAAATACAAAGTAAGAAATTGAACATTACCTTCTTAAAAGCTTCCATATTCCTCAGACAATCAAGGTGGATGGAGTTCCAATAATTCCCTTGACATGATATTCTTAAATCTTCATATAGTTTATCAGAAATGAGTCCCATTCGATGAGCAAATGGAACACCAGCAAACAAGAAAATGAGCCCTAGAACACCAGCAAACAAGAAAATGACTTAGATCCCAAATTACACTATAGAATGCTTATATATACCATCTACTTTTCGTTACTGCATTCTTAATTGTGAGCATTGTAACTAGAAAGGGAAATCATAGTTTCTTTGAAAAACTTATAAATCATGTTGGTGACCTGAAATGGAAACAACACTCATAGTTCAGTTTATTTTAGTATTGCAATGAAATCAAGTGTATTCTCATTGACTTCCATTCAAATGTAAATTTGAAATTTTCAATTACATCTCCATAATGTCTTTTAGGTAACCAGATAATATCTTCAACAAAGTCATATCCTTCTTTTGAGTAAGGATGAAATTCACAGTTACCTTGAAATTTAAGTTTGACTTCACCCCTTCTTCTATTCCTGGAATAAAATATTCTATGTTTATACATAAATAAAAAGCATAATTTTAACTAAGGAGTCATGTCATTGTACCTTGTAGGATATACACAGAATTAAGTATTACGTTGATAAGTTCAACTATCAATAATCAATAATAAAACTTCTATAAGGTTAGCTTGGTTTAATAAAGAAAATAATTACACTAACCAAGAAGAATTAATAAAAAAAGTGCTGCCTTTCACAATTTCTAGTGACAAAGTTGGGACATAAGCTCCAGCATATGAACATCCAATAATGTAAAGTGGATTAGACAAGAACTCAGGGTACTCGTGAAACCACTGCATCATAAAACTGTAAGTGGACATCACAAACAATTTTTAATTAGGTCCTTTAGCAAAGTATAGGGTGGCTGACCTTTAAAAAAAAGTCATATAGATCTGCTATAGTTTTGGAATCATCAGTTTGGTAATCCTCACTGTTATCAGAATATGAGAATCCTGTACCAACAGGTGCATCCAAAACAACAAGGCTAGACACCTACAATTCAGAGGAATTTGAAAGAGGAAATTCACTCTTACCTTCATACTGTATCCATTCACAAGCTAAAAGTCATCTGCTTAATACGTCATATTGAAGAGAGTGCATTGGAGTGCATTGGAAGCTCATCATCCTCACATTCCATATATTGGCAACTATGAAGAGTAGATATAGAACATCAACAAGAAGTCACATTTGAAAGATAGAAGGGATGGAAATTTTATTATGATCCAACCTGAAAATGTATAGGTGAAGCGACTTGATGAATATTACTTTGGTTCAACGGAAAGGATTTAGTTCTACTTTCACCCCATTGATGATATAATCCGGATTCTCCTCAATCTTGAAAGGACCGAAAATACAATAAAGAAACACTTTATATAAAACATCAAACTTATATTATAAAAGTAAATTGCACCTCAAAAATCTACCCAAAAGGTGTTTCAATGCTAAAAAATCTTCAAATTGAGCATGTCGATCTCAAGTTGTATGGATATGAAATAGAGAAGGATTTCAAGGCCTAATAAGGGTTGTAAGTACCAATACTGCACTTTTTGCAAGATTTAGAAGTACGCATGTTTATGGTTGACACCTTATATATACCGCACCCATCAAATAAACTTATTGTTTGTAAACTAAGATTCTAAACATGAAGCAAATAAAAAACTTCCCTCCAATTAAGCTGAGAATTAAATATAAAAGAAACCCTATTTCCATAGTAATTTTCCAATTTAATATTAATGTTCGCTTATTTGCTTTAAATCCAACTTTTGTTTGAATGATGAAGAAAATAAATGCTTTTACCATTTTGTGAGAAATTTCCATGTTTCTTTCTTATTAAGTGAACTAGTGTCGAAATGATTTGAAATTGTTACTGAAGTAAGCAAATGGCTTGAAGACATTGTTGCAACACACGTGATGTGGTTTACAAAGCTTACATACACATTTCACAATTACTCGTCAAATAGTTAAATGGCTTGAACATCAGTTTGATATTTACATTAAAAATACCATAGTTTGAAGATATAGGTTCACTCTACGACTAAGATTCCAACAAGATTCTAATATCTTGTTGCTGAAGAGGGACACTAAGAAGGAAGTTGTTAATACAATGACAAAGTTGCTTACACTACTAAATTTGAACTATTTTTGGACTTCATTAATGTCCTTCCAAGATGAGTGCCCTATTTTCCTTTTGGGGTTGGGGGATTGGGGCTTGTGAAGAAGGTGGTAGAAGGGAATCTATTTTGTGCACTTGATGGTAGCCAATTAAATGTGGACATTTGTTTGGTCAACTTACATTTCATGGAGCCCTATGAGGATGTTAGGTTTCTATCTTGTAGTTATTAGATTTCCTATTTTTTAGAGAAGTGAATCCTACGTATCTTAAAATTCTTGCCAATTTTTAGGGGGATATAAGCCCTTGGTTATATGAATGATTATCTTCACATAATTATATATCTAAAGGGTAGGCAATGGTGGATTCTATGTATCTCTTGTAATGAAAGATAGAGAGAAGTCCATGTGATTCTGTCTACAGGGTTGTGTCTTTTTATGAGTAGTCGTTTTAGGAAGCCTGTGCAAGGTGTAGAGAGCATATGCAGAGAGCTAACTATGAGATTGAGCTTGAGTTACCGGGTTCTCTTAGAGCTTCCATACAAAATAGGCATGTCATGGCTCTGTTACCATTTATTAACCTTTGGATGCATAGTGCTAGCTGTGCTACCATGCCAAGAGTCAAATTACCAAACCTGAATTAGTCTTGGGTATAGACCTTTCCTAGTATTGCATATCTTCTTCCTCCTCCTTAAATCTAATTTTGTGAATGGTAAACATTTGTAGATTGGGTTCTTATCAAGAATTTCCTTTGAGTTCCCATATACTTTTATTATTTTTCCTAGCAAGTTCTACGGAAATTTTAATTTTATCTACCATTCCACATGTCACTTATATTCCTATTTTAAATTGATCTTTACTCATCTTCCTCATTCTTAGGGGGGGAGCAATGTCCCTATTACCTTATCTTTCAACAATTAGAATCTGGAGATACTATCCAAGAATTCATGCTTCGAGTTGAGTGGTTAATGTTTTAATGATTGCATTTATTCAAATCCTATCATTGAACTACCAAGTGAAAAGCAAAAAAAAGGAAAAATGAATATATGCTAACTTAAAAATATGCATCTATATATTACATTATTAAGCCAAAAGCAAGCGATGGACACATGTCGCAAAAATAAAAATATAATCTATCTCTAGAAAGAGGGTTTGAGTACATAAACTCCTAAAAATAATGTGTAGAATGGTAGAGGTGGTTCTTGTTTTGGAGACAGAGAGACTCAAAGGACTCAACCATCAAATTCTAAGAGTCACTAACTCTTAGTAATTGCTTATGGGGTTAGACCCTATTTTTCACATCTATTATGACTCTTCACCAATAAATTATGATTTAAACATAGGGGTAAAGGGGCTGGGGTCATGGTGGTAGCAACCCATATCCTAGTCACCATGGTGTGGTTTCCTTTTCCATCACTAACACCACCCCACTAATACTTTCCAAAAGCTTACTTCTAATCTACTTGAAAAACTGGGTAGGGGCCTGTCTTTCCCATTAAAATATCCCCCCCAAAAAAAAACTCTTTAATAATTTCATAATTGGGTACAACCTTTTATAGGTGGGGACTCTCTATATCGATCCTCACTCTTCACTAATTACTTATAAGTGAAAATTTTGGAAAGGCATATTGTGAGGGTGCACATTTTTAATGGTTCTCTTTTATACACTATTTATAACTATTATAATTAGTATAATTAATTATTTTAATTATAATGATTTCCAATATTGGAAACTATTTTAAAATTAAAAATCAAGATTGATATAAATATTATTAAAGATACTAATAATATAATTGTATTATTATAATGAATATTATAAAAATTATACAAATAAGTGGAATTCTAATTATGATGTATATGTTATATAATATAATCTTTTGATTAGATGATGATGGTGATGATGATAATAGTAATAATAAAATGATAATAAAATTATTATTAAAATTATAATAAACTTAAAATAATTATAAAATATATTATTGTTATTATTATTATGTGAACAATTTTAGTCGTTGATATAATAAAATAATGAACGTAATAATTTATAATATTAACAGTTATCTAAATTTAATTATATTATTATATGAATATTAAGTATAGTTATAATTGAATTATAATAAACTTAAAATGTTTATATACAATATTATTGTTATTATTGCATGAATAATTTTAGTTATTAATATAATTATAAAATAATGAACATATTGAATCATAATAATAACAATTATTGAAATTTAATTGGACTATTATATATATACTAAATATAGTTATACTTTAATTAACTATGATATCAAAATTTTCTTAATTTTACTTAATTTTTTATATAAAATTTTGTTTGTTATCTTTAAATAACATAAACAATTTACTCATTTTGCTAAGAAAATTTGCAATATTAAATTACATACCCTAGCATATTCTCATTCAATATATTATTTATCATACTACTGCTACCACTATCAGTTATAGAACCTTTTAATGAGACCTGCACTTGCACCTACTAGTCAAAACACACTCAAGGATGTAGATATAAACTATTGCACATGCTATAGACAGGATTTGTGTGTTGAGATGGGATAATTTAGTCATGGTACTTCATGTCAATGTATATGAGACGCCATTTTGACCTTCAACACAACATTCATGAATTATGAATATAAGACTACAATACTTTGTTGAAAGAGACCATGAAAAGTTTGCAAATTCTTCTTATAATGAAACTCCACAATGATAATGAGCGAACTTCTTAGGAGTAAATTACAAGTAGTAAATGTAATCTAGAAATACCAACCATGAAAGTATATAATGGCATTCATTCCTAAACAACCAGAACCACCAGTAGTCCAGAATACAATTGGATCTTCTGAAGGACACCTTTTTGAAGTAGCAAAATAGTAATTCATGTACCTTCCATTCCCTTCATTACCTAAAGTGATGTACCTGTAGTCTTAGAAACATTAGCATGTAATATACCTCGCAAACTTCTCTCCATAAGTACAAGAAATAATACTACAAATATAAAAAATTGAAAACTATATATCCTAGAAAGAAATACTTTTAGGTTATGCCATCTTTTTCATGTTTATGACTTCTTCATTGACAAACATATATGGCTTATTTTCTATATTTATAGAATATTGTCAAAGAGGTGTAAAACTAATTTTTTATTCCTGAGATTTTAAAAACAACGGAAATCTATTTTTTATCCCTTATGTGTTTTCGAATTGCTAGATACAATGGCATCATTTTGATAAGTTCTAATTGTAGGATATGCTCGTCTTCGAATTTTTATCGTGCCTTGTAGGCAAAAGTTTTCCTTTCCTTGTCAATTTCTTTTCTTTTCTTTTCTTTTGTCTTTTTTTGTTTGAGGTGTTCATGATGAGAATGGAGCCTGAGGACGATATGTTGGGGCACCTATGTCCCTAATTGCCAATGCCCCAATCTCAATCCCAAGAAATGAGAATTATGTTTTCATAGAGGTGTCGACAATAACAAACCCATGGTTGCTTACATCCCTTTCTATTTTCTTTCGAATATTTGGGGCCAACTTTTCAAATATTTCTAGTTTAGAGATGGTTATGAAAAAACCATATTAAATTCAAAAGTAAACCTAAATTTTATTTAGTATTTTATCCAACTTTATCTTAAAATTTTGAACGGATGCTCTAGAGTCAAAAGGTTTCCAGACAAAGATATAACATATGAAATGTATGTTGACTAATAATAAGTGTATAAACAAGGAATTAGTTAAGTTTGATGGCCAAAAAGTACCTAAAATAGATTATTGTTGATATTTTGGGTTAATAGTCCATTAGAATAGGGAGATTGAGGAAGATGTTGCGCCTAGAATTTGAGCTCGGTGGACGAATTGGAGATGTTCTTTTGGAGTCTTCTGTGATCATTGAATACTAAAAAAGACGAAGGGGATGTACTACCTGATGCCTGTAAGACCTTTCATGCTTTATGGGATAGAATATTGGGCGGTCAAGAAACAATACATCCATAGACCGAGTGTAGTTGTAATGATGATGTTGAAATGCATGAGTGGCGAGACAAGGATAAGTACATCTGAAGGAACTTCGGGTTAGCCCCAATAAACGATAAGATCAGGGCAATTAGATTTGTCTTGCCACATGTAGTGTCAACTTAGAACAACATCACTTAGGAGGGGCGATTTGGTTCAAGTGGAAAGCTCTAAAAGGGCAAAGGGAAGACCCTTAAGGACATGGATTTAAATAGTAAGAAATGACATAGTGAGTTATAGTTTAACTGAAGGCATGGCCAATGATAAAGCATAATAATGAAATATGATTCATGTAGCCAACCCCAAATAGTTAGAAAAAGACCTGAGTGATGATGATCATGATTTTTCTTAACTTTGTAATATGCACAGGGTGGTTCCCAAAAGACTAAATATGAAGTCTAAATTTAAACTCTCATAATCTTTATATTATGAAATCTTTTATAAATGAATACATACCCAATCGAGTTTTCTGACCAGCTCAGTGTCATTAGGAAACTCAATGCACTTGGTCGGGTCTATTAAGTTGGGCAGTAGTTGAATAGTAGGTCTATATTTGCAACCTGACCCTGTTTGGACCAGTATTACCTCGACATTCCTAATTGAGCTTTGTATTGATGTCCCCTGCACTTGTCCATACGTGTCGGGTGATGTGATCATTGTTTAGTATGTTGTCGACAAAATAACTTACATGAGTACATCACAAATTATATAGAGTTGTGTGGTAAAGCTGAAGTTGGTCTATAGTCCATGGTAACAACCTTTTAGCAAACTTGAGGTTTCAGCACATCTCCTTCTAAATGCTATCTCCATGAGAAGATCTTTCTTAGAGATGAATTTTGGATTGAAAATTTCATAGGTTGATAATATTAATTATGGCCCATGAATATAAAAAAAAAGGAATAATAAAATTTATTTTGAACTTTGTTTTGGACGTTTCCTTTTAAATCTTCCAGATAACAAAAATTTTTTGTTAGGGGAAAGGTTTCTATACTTCTCCTAGAGCAAGAAGTTCAATCCTTCCCCTATCATCTAGCCGTTCAATTTTGATCAAAAGAGCCACTCACCATTTGATATTAGATCTGATGTCTCAAAGTATTTTTTTTTTAGTTTTTTTATAAGAATTGTATGAATATGAGATTTGTTACCTGCCATCTTCTCATTGGGGCGCATTTATATAAAAATCATAAAAATAAGTATTTCGACAAAATATAATGACCAAAATCCCCTGGAAACTTTCAAGGGTATTTTGGTTATTTCATTTTATTGAAAATTATTATTATTATTATTATTTGCTAGTGCGAGTTTAATAGAGGAATGGATGTCCAAAATTTGATGTCAAAATAGTTCATAGAATAAAAATAAAAATAAAATAGTGTAGAGACGTGATATTGTGATTGGGGCAAACTTTGCCCTCCATTAGAATGGACAGTTGGATAAGGGGGAAGTATATAAGTTTTATGTTGCAGGGCAAGCATAGAAAGCTTCCCTGTTTTTTAGATCCAGAATCATGGATCCAATGCTAAAACACATTTAGACATAAGATTCATTTCAGATTGAAAATGATCCTAAATCCATGTTTAACATGGATGTTTTATGCAACCGTACTTCAAATGTGAATAGGTCGACATTTGAACAATTCCCAAGCAAACAGAGCTGCAAAACATTTTTAATTTTGTTTTGGGATTGTATATTACGAGACTATTTATATTTATTATAAGATGGTCACAATTACTCATAGCCATTAGATGTCAAATTAGATGGGTATGTCACAAAGTTCAGAA
>NW_006497735.1:2109287-2129399 GCF_000471905.2 Amborella trichopoda
TATATATATATATATATATATATATATATATATATAGCTTTCGGTCTTGTCAATGACACTCTTATAACCATCCGAGTCAATGATCTCTTCATATACTTTTCCTTTTTGTTTTACACTTACGGTGCTGAACGATGCAAACACTATCACTGGAGCACGCAACCGTACTCTAGATCAACGTTATTCTAAAAATATTATTCACGTAACAAAATAAGGTCTCAAGTATTTTGTGGAGAACCCAAGAGTGGCTTCATACATTGCACTTTCTTCTAAGGATAGCAATGGCCTGGGCCAGCCTCTGGCCCCTGCCCCCAAGCAGATTTGGGCTGAGCTACAAATAAATGAATAAAAGAGAAAAAAATCAGAGGGTTGGAACGAACCTGGCCCATGTCCTAGGCCCTACTTTTTTGGGCTGGGCGACCTGACTCATTGCGGGGCCACAACTTCCAACAAATGTACCCTAAAACATGTCCACAAAAATACATAACTCCTAAAACATCTCATGGCCCAATCCAAAACATTAGAATAGAGGAGTTTTATAGCCAAAATTTTGATGATTACCCACCCTGCATATTGTTTAGAAGGAAATTGGCCACGAAAGCCCGGAACACGCGACACCTTCGCACCATCTAGCACTGTTAACACAGAGTAAAAGAATTGGAAAGTGATGATGATGGTGGGGAAAAAGAAGTGTGATGAAATTTGAGATAGAACAGACATGCTTGTCACAGTTGTGAAGATTAAAACCTGGTTATTCCAATCCCCACTTATGTATACCACATGCACTGATTAGAATGATGAAATAATGGGGAGTTAATTTTCCTTGGAAGCTTATTTATTATCTTTTCCATGAATAACTTTTCCATGCTTAACTCTTTATTTTTTCCTAAATAGTTTCAACTGACTTTGGATACTTATTAGGAATGTTACTCAGTTGGTTCGGGACCCGATCTAGACCTGCATTGGGTCTAGGTCCATCTAGGTCTAGAAAGAGAAATATTAATGAATACAAGGCAAGGCCTTGGATGATATGAGTTAATTGGTTGGGCGCCCTTGGCCAAGACGAGTTACAAAGTCGAGTGTACTCGCCTGAGTGGGCCAAAACTTATAGATATATTGAAAAGAGAAAAAAAAAGTTAAAAAATAAAATGGAGATACCAAAACTTATATAAAATCAAAGAGAAACTTAAAAAACTCCAAATATAAGAAAAGTGTAAAAAATAGACCCAAACAATTAATTCGTAGTTAGGGACATTTTAAAAATCCAAAAAAACAAAAATATAAAAATAAAGATTATAACAAAAAATTCACAAATCTTTAACAAAAATTAAAAAACTATATATAATATTTTATACACCTTATATATAAAAAAATTTAAACTACGCTTTTATGATTTTTTTGAACATTTTATTTTAAATACTTGATAAAAGCAAATCAAGATAATGTGTACTCTCCTATACTTGCATACCCTACATCATTTCATACATCATACTCACTTAAACATACAATCATCCTCCCATACACTCTAGTCTAGTCTATCTAACCTAACCCACTTAGGCTCACTCACACCGAAACCCAGACCCTAACCTCATGTTCGGGTCCACTTTCAAGGGCATACAAGGGACTATTAAGAGTGCACCATTTAAGGGTCGACATCGAGCCAAGCTAAAGGCTCGAGCCCTCCCCTCTCTTTCTCTCTTTCTCGAGTGGGCCGACCCGAGGCCATCTCTCTCTTTCTCATGCACCTCCCTTATTATTATCCCTCCCTTAATTCTCTCACTCTGGAATTTCCCTGTGTCTCTCTTTTCCCTCTCTCTAATTAATCTCTCCCTTAATCTTTTCAATCTCTCTCAATCTTTGTTTTCACGGAATTCTCTGTTTCACAAAACTCTCGTTGCTCTCCACCTCGCACCCAATTCAGAATAACGCAACTGTCCCCAAGATCTCACCTTCTCTCTTTCTCCTCTCACAGTCATGCTTCTCTCTCCCCCAATCTTTCTCTCTCTCTACCTCCCCTATCATACTCCCTCACCCAATCTTTCTCTCTCTTTCTCTCATCCAATCTCTTCCTCTCCCTCACACGAAACTCTCTTTTATCCTCGGTTTCTTTCTCCATCTCCTTCGCAAAACTCTCTCTCTCTCTCTTTCTCTTATTCTCGGTCTCTCTCTCTCCCTCACGAAACTCTCTCTACCCCAAGGTTCTCTCTCATCCTCTCATGCCCAATTTCTCACCCCTTTCTCTTCAAATCTGTTTCTTCTCTCTCCTATCTCTCTTTTTATCTTTCTCCCCATCCTTATGTCCTTCCCTCTCTTTCCCTAAACTCTCTCCCCTCATGTACTTCTCCTTTCTTCCACAAATTTCTCTCTCCCCTCATGTACTTCTCTTTTCTTCCACAAATTTCTCTCTCTCCCCTCATGTACTTCTCTTTTCTTCAACAAATTTCTCTCCCCCTCCGTCCCACCGTCATCTTTATCTCTTCCCATCGTTATCTCAATCTCCTTTTCTTTCCTCCATCTCGTCTCTATCTTCATCTATTCTTTTTACTTATTTTTCCCTCGTTTTTAGGTTTCTATTTTCTTTTTTATTATATATTATTCAAGGAAACTCATCGTTTCTCCCATTTTCATTTAAATTTCTCTACCATAAAACTTTCATTTTGCTTCCTTGATAAAAAAGTTCTTATAAATATGTACTTTATCTATTTTCATATTTTCTTTACAAATCGTTATTTTACTGTTCTACTCTCTTTCTAAAAATTCTTCCATCATTTCTTTTTCACGTATTAGCATCCATATCGTTTGATTTTGACCTCTCTAAGATTTCTATTTGCTTTCAATGATTTCTTATCACTCATTTCCATTCATACATCTCTCTCTCGCTTTCCCTCTCCATATTCTCCTCTCTTTTATCTCTTTTTTTTCATATTTTGTCTACCTTTCTAACTTAAGACTGTCGTTGCGAGGATCTTCAGGGTCATATTCTCTTAGGATCCTCCTGAGTGCTCTACACTTTGTTTGAAATCTAGGGATCTTTCTGACTTTCTCGGTTACGTTCTTTGAGAGGGGACATCGGAAAGATGTCTAAAGAATGAGAGGTCTTCTTTTTGCTCTATTCGTTGCTGTCTCTTGTTCTCTCTATCTTTTTCTAGAAACTCTTGCTTCAAATTTCTTGTTACATATAATTTTTTTTAACACACATTTACAATCCATCTTCTCATTTGGATTACTCATTCCATTCATAACTACTCACCACTCATGCATGCATAAAATCATTTATCAATACATCTGATACCATGCATAAGGGGGATATTCGGAAATGATTCGCGAGGGTTCAACCCTCAAGATTCTGTTCCTCTGAATCCTTCGTGGTACTTCGATCATAAATTGAGTATTTTTTCTCTGTCATATGGTAATACCTCTCTGAAGAGATGATGCCAGAAGGCTTCCCGTTTTTCATGAACTATGCACCACTCATGACTCTGTTCCCCTTTTCCATCTTTTTAGTTATTTGCTTCCCTTTGTTTTTCACGATATTTCTCTTTTATCTCACTTTTAACCTCTTAACCCAGAAACATAATCCCCACCTCTCAAACCTCTCATACCCAATTGGAGACAAGTCTCAAAACCAATAGATACGCATGATTCTAGTGTTGTGCAGTGAAGCGATGGAGTCAAATTCAAACCACACTGCAATGACAGTTTGAGGGCTTTCTCTAGTGATCTAAGAGGGTAATCTACCATGACGCATCCCACGAATCCGATGACAAGATAGGCTCTTAACATCCTAATCATTGTACTAAAATTCTCCCAATGTTAGTATCTATCCGCACGCTTCGCCTGTGGTTGTTTGAGAAAGGGTTTCTGCCAAACTCGGGTCCCCGACCAGAGACTTCTTTGGGCTAACAGAAAATCCAAACCACACCAACTAGTGACTTCACTGGGGAGGCGCCATCCTATAGTTGTTTCGGTTTGCTCGCAAACTTGCACAACACTTAACCCACACTTAAAAAAGGCTTTGGGATTTTCCAACTCCGATTTTCAAGTCAGGGACCTTATAGTCCCTGCATTAGCGAGCTAGTCCTTTGCAGTATGGTTTTTCAACCTATGTCTTCTTCTTTTCTTCTGCAAAGCAACCAAACTGCTCGCATTTGCGTTCCGGCCTAACCTAATGTGAGAAGGGGGCCCCTAACCTCTCACTACCCCTCTACCGGCATCAACAGAACGTCTATTTTTGCCAAGTACATAGGTGGTTCTAAAACCATCGCCCCTCATGCTCACTTAGTTACAGGTGGACCCTCCAACAATCTCGAGTCGAATAGTGGGCCTAGAGCTGCTTCCCCTCTTATCGCAACTGGCTCCACTACAATCGTTGCTCCTGCAGGTAACAAAAAGGTTACCCACTACAATCACTCCACACGTGTGACGCCCGTCTCGGCACCGCACATCACACAACCATCGTAGACAAAGGGCCACAAGGCCACTCGACACACACTTACACGCAACACGACTAGCGACTAAGCCGTTAACTTTTCATTTCAGGGCAAACAAAAGGTCACCCCGAGTCGCTCACATGTCCTGGGTCTTTTAGGGCCCGAAGCCACTGTTAAAAGTTACCCTCAAGTCACACCAATTGTATTGCATACTATTCACTCAGTACGGGGCAGCTCGAAAGCCATCCCTCAAAGAGCACACAACGAACGAGCTAGTCGTAGGTCAAGTGCACACATATATTTGCGAGCTAACAATGGTGGCCATAAGGCAACTCCAATCACCGGGGCCGATAACCCAAATGCTAAACCTTCTATCTCACTAAGGGTTGGCCCCCAATTCACCCCAAACACGTCTTCAAACTCTGCACACACACACACAGGTCTGACATCGCCCCTAGTTCAGAGAGCAAACGTGAAAAGAGTCCAGAAGAATTGCTCGCCTTCACTTGGGTGCAGTTCTACCTAGCCATCAAGAAGGAAAATAATGGTCAAGCCCAGTTGTGAGGCCAAGAGACTATGATGCTGAAGGTTTGACTCAAGGATGAAAAAGAATGAACATTAAAAATTTCCCTTTCAAAGATCTGAACTCCCTCTCCCCTCTTGCCCTCCTTGATGCGGATGATATTGGGAAAGCATGTCACATGGTGAATATCAAAGAGGTGCCTCGACGCATGATAAGGCTAGTCATCCATAAGCTTCAAAGTCTAGCCCGGGGCAAAGAAGAGCCTACAAATGGAGCATAGAGCCAGTCTGATACTAACAACCCCATCGAGTCCAAAAAACCTGAGCATTCACCCGTTCATGCCCTTAAGCTAGAATTAGCTCGGCTTGAACTCATTGCAGCTCAGTTATTCAAAGGTACTTCACCTGAGCCCATTCCAAGCCATGACACTCAAAACAAGGCACTTCCCAAGCCGAAAAGGTTCGAGCATGTCATGATACCGAAACCTAAGTGTAAGGACCCAGACTTTCCAGCATGATGAAGTGCGCTGGGAGGTCATCGGCACGAGTTACACCGCCGTGTGTGTGTGGGAAGCCATCGTGCGCAACAGAGAGTTAAAGCCGCAATGAGTGTAAGGATCAGCCGTCGTGCATGCACAGGATCAACCACCGTGCGTGCACAGGATCAGCCATCGTGAGTGTAAGGATCAACCGTCGTGCATGCACAGGATCAGCCGCAAGTTAGTGTAAGGAACAACCGTCTTGCGTGCACAGGATCAGCCGTTGTACGTGCATAGGATCAGTCACCGTGCATGCACAAGATCAGCCACCGTGAGTGTAAGGATCAGCCGCCGTGCATGCACAGGATCAGTCGCCGTGAGTGTAAGGATCAACCCCCATACGTGCACAGGATCAGCCGCCGTAAGTGTTCTGCCATGAGTTAATGCTTGAAAGGGGATTTCTAATGAGTGCCTTGTGGCCCATGTTAGCCACTTGTAAGCCACTTGGACACCAACTGTATGCTACCTGGGTGCCAAGTGACACCTGCAAGTCTTTGTGGTGACACATAGCTTTTGCATGCTGCCACCTCTTCCTTTTTAGGATTTTAAAACCCTCTTCTCACTTTCCATAGGCTTTGGCGCGCTCTCTCTCTCTCACTCAAGCCAATGAGGCAAAATGCTAGCAAATCATTGAAGAAAATTAGTTGGGTAATGTTATAGCGGTGAAAGGAGATTCTATTAACATTGTTAAGTGGTGTAAATTAGAGCCGCTAGTGCCCTGAAATCTGAAATCTTTGTGGTTCAATTTTTTAGAATTATGTGAAAACTTGAAAGCCTCATTTACTCTTGTTTACCATGAGTTAAATGGGGAGGCAAATGATCTTGCTAAGCAGGGTACACATCTAGATTAGTAAGCCTCCTTTCACATTTTGTTTGATGTAACTTGCTGTATATTAATGAGATTAAATATCACTTTTCAATGACAATAAGGGGCAGGAGGACTTGTTCAAGGAAAAGTAAGGTGGGCCTCCAAAGGTTAAACAATGGTTAAATTTCAATACATTAGAATACACAAATTGTTGAAGAGTACCCACTTATCACCTATTGCTTTCGTACCCCTCGCATCAATCATATAGGCAAACACTTCCTAGTACAGCTCTAATTGATCATTTTCTATAAGAGCACAAGTGATATATGTAAAATTGAGTGAGAAACAATAGGTAGACAAATGAATAACCTGTAAATAAAACGCCGGTAACCTTTCAAAGTGAGATTTAAGTGATGTTGGATCAAGTGTATATTTTCTTCTCGATAGTTGAGCCTATTGAAACACGTTTTCCACCTTCCAGCTAATTCTACCTGTCAACACCATGCAAAGATGTAGCTACGAGTAATTGTGACCATCTTGTAATAAATATAAATAGTCTCGTAATTTACAATCCCAAAACAAAATTAAAAATGTTTTGCACCTCTGTCTGCTGGGGAAATGTTGAAATGCGGACCTATTCACATGCAATGCCCTTCCAAAAATTTTTGGATTTTCTTTAGTGATGTACGGTTGCATAAAACATCCATGTTAGACATGGATTTAGAATCATTTTCAATCTGAAATGAATCTTAAGTCTAAATGTGTTTTAGCATTGGATCCATGATTCTGGATCTAAAAAAAAGGGAAGCTTTCTATGCTTCCCCTATAACATAAAACTTATATACTTCCCCTTATCCATCTATCCATTCTGAATGGAGGGCTAAGATTGCCCCAATCACAATATCACGTCTCTACCCTATTTTATTTTTAATATTATTCTATAAACTATTTTTACATCAAATTTTGACCGTCCATTCTTCTATTAAAATCACACTAGCGAAAAAATAATAGTAATAATTTTCAATAAAATAAAATGACCAAGAATACCCTTGAAAGTTTCAAGGGTATTTTTGTCATTATATTTTATCGAAATATTATTTTTAATATTTTTTTATAAATGCACCCCAACTAGAAGATGGCACGTACCAAATCTCATATTCATACAATTTGTAAAACAAAATGGCATCAGATCTAACATCAAATGGTGAGAGGCTCTCTTGATCAAAATTGAACGGCTGGATGGTAGGGGGAGGATAGAACTTCTATGCTATAAGAGAAGTATAGAAACCTTTCCCCTAAAAAAAATATTATCAATTTTGTTATCTGGAAGAATTAAAAGGAACCATCCAAAACAAAGTTCAAATAAATTTTATTATTCCCTCTTTTTTTTATATTCATGGGCCATAATTAATATTATCAACCTATGAAATTTTCAATCCAAAATTCATCTCTAAGAAAGATTTTCTCATGAAGATTCTATTTAGAAGGAGATGCACTGAAACCTCAAGTTTGCAAAAAAGTTGTTACCATGGACTATAGACCAACTTCAGCTTTACCACACAACTATATATAATTTGTGATGTACGCATGTAAGTTATTATGTCGACAACATACTAAACAATGATCACATCACCCAACACGTTTGGACATGTGCAAGGGACATTAACACAAAGCTCAATTAGGAATGTCGAGGTAATACTGGTGCAAACCGGGTCAGGTTGCAAATATAGACTTAATATTCAACTGTGACCCAACTAAATATACCCGACCAAGTCTATTGACTTACATGAAATTGATAAAGATAAAGGTCTGGAAGACCCAGTTTCTCGAACTTCCTCTACATTTGGTGAGAATGATTCAATTTTATGTATTTATGAATGAAGATAATTATTCTTCAATGAGTGAGAATACAATAAATGAATCCTGAAGCTATAGTAAAGCTATTAGCTCACATGACTCAACTGAGTGGACTCAAGCCATGAATAATGTACTTGATTCTATTAAAAGAAATCAAGTTTGGGAGTTCGTTGACCTCCCCAAAGATAGAAAAGCCATCGGTTGCAAATGGGTCCCAAAGTAAAAGCTTAATGCTAATGGATCCATTGACAATTATAAAGCTAGGTTGGTAGCCAAAGGACTTACCCAAAGGGAGGGTATAGATTATGTAGAGACCTATTCTCCAGAAGCAAATTTTTCATCCATTAGGATCATCCTAGCATTAATTGCATATTATGATCTAGAATTATTTTAGATGGATGTCAAAACAACTTTTTAAATGGAGAACTAAAAGAAGACATAGAAATGAAACAACCAGAAAGATATTTAATTAAAGGCCAAGAAGACAGCGTACTCAAGCTTAAGAAATATTTATATGGTTTAAAACAATCTTCTAGGCAATGGTATTTTACTTTTTATAACGCAATCACTGAATTGGTTATGTAGCCAATAGGTTAGACCATTGTGTATATGTTTAGAATAGTGGGGGCAATTTTGTTATATTATCACTGTATTTAGATGATATTTTGATAGTCGGTAATGATATTGACATGATTAACAATACCAAATAATTTCCCATTTTGAGATGAAAAATATGAGAGAAGCCTCATATATATTAGGCATTAAAATAACAAGAGATAGAAGTTCAAGACTTTTATGTTTATCTCAAGAAAATTCTTTAGAAAGTATTTTAAAGAGATTTAAGATGGAAAATTATAAGCCCATAGATACACCAGTTTGTAAAGGCTTTAAAATTGTCAAAGAAAATTTGTCCATTAAATGATAGTGACAAAGTTGAAATGGAAATAATTTCATATGTTCAAGCTGTAGGATACATAAATTATGTCATGTTGTCCACAAGACCGGATTTGAGTCATGCATATGATCTTGTAAGTAGATTTCAGAGTAATCCTGAGATGACTCATTGGCAAGCCGTAAAAAAGATACTCAGATATATTCAGAAAATTAAAAATTACAGCTTGTGCTTCCAAGCTAACAACTTAGAGGTTATTGGGTACTCTAATGCAGACTTTACGAGAGACCCAGATGATAGAAAATCAACCTCAGGATCTGTATTCTTCTTTGGAGGTAGATGTGCTATTTGGTCTAATAAGAAACAAGGTTGTGTAGTTCGGTATACTATAGAAGCCGAGTTATATTGCTTGTAGCATTGCTACAACTTATGCCGTCTGGATTAAATGCTTCATAAATGATTTGAAGCTGAATATAGCCGATGGTCCTGTTAAATTTTTTTGTGATAATTAGGGTGCTATTGCATTTGTCATCTTCAGATATGATTGCAGACCCTTTAATAAAGGGATTGAGTGTAGAAATATTATAAAAGCATGTAGCTTTGATGGGACTTAAAAATATTTAAGTCAGGAATTCCCAAATGGAATATTTTTCTTTGATGTCTTGTCATGAGAGGAAAAGCTGCATTAGCGTGAAAAACCCATGACATGACTTCAGATATTTTTTTGTTATGAGATGTATAACCGCACTCGCATGAAAAGCCTCATAACAAAGATATGCTCATTACGAAGTATTATATCATTATATCTGGCCCTCATGGCCATGTGGGAGATGTTGGTACGTATGGGTGGCCATGGGGCCCTTATACTTGTCATTTTTTCTCTCTTCAATATTTATCATAAATATTATGTTTATCACTAAATAAAGGCCCTTCTTAGAGAGAGAAAGTGTCGTTATTTAACGGACAGAAAATAACCACCCACATCCCAGGATTATAGGGCCACGTTTCTTAGAGTTTTAAGGAAAAAGCTGAACGTTGGAGAACAGCCTCCTCTATCCTCTATAACTAAGCATTTATGGCCATGGAGATGTAACACATAAAGAGTTCTCATTGGTCTGGGAAACCCTTCACTCTGTGATCCTCAGTCTCACGACATTGCCAGTAATCCTGGGAGAGGGTTCCATCTCTTCCCTAATAATTTAACAAAATATACAACTCATATCCAGTAAGTCTTCTTATATATGAAAAAACACTTAAATAAACATTATCTAATACTAAGTCCGATCCCAAAGCAGTCTTTCTTATTTTGAACCAAGCAATTTATTTCCTAATCCTAATCATGCATATTTTTTTTTATCACATATTGATTTTTCTCTCATGGTGTTCTCTCTGCAGGGCGCTAGTCATACAACACCTCAATACAAGCCTAAGGAGTGCCTTGCGATGTTAAGAAGGTGGATTGCCAGAGATCCTCTATAACTCATCCATATAACTCATCCTCTATAACTCATCCAAGTAAAAAATCTCAATTAGCTATCATGAGCTATATGCCATGGTCTAATTTGAAACCATGAATAGTTATTTGGATTTGGCCTTGCGGGCATGAAAAACAGAATCATGTTACATATATTACCTTTCTTATAATAATATTGACATCTCTCTCTTGCATGCACAACCATATTCTGGCTTTTCTCATTCCAAATACATCTAAAATATCAATTTGTCTCATTTCAACAATCAAATTTTTCCGGCACAAGTATGTGAAGTTATCAAAGCCTACAATACACCAGTAGGTAGTGCACTCACAACTTTATCTTGCGCTGGTAGACATATATATTATATGAAGTTTTTGGGTTTCTTTGTTGTTTTTCAGTTTATTATCATTTGCCATGTTATTTTCAATGTAGCTCACGTCTCCATATACTTATTGCCATGCTTTTTCCATGGATAAGAGAAGAAGAAAAACAAAAAGTTGAGGATGACTGGCTTGTGTAGGTACTTCAACCCTATACAGGTCAATGGACTGGAAAAATCAGCACCCATATTTCTAACTGTTTTGAAAGTTTAATAAGAATTCTACAAGACCATCCTTAGAGGTAAGGTAAACATAATAAATGTGAAAAAAGAAAAAGTGATTATGTTTAAAGTTTGAGTTTTTGCAAGGGATTGCCTACAATGAGGCAATTTACCTTTGAAACAAGGTGATTACAATTACTTACAACCATCCGATTCACTGTAGGGAATTGTCAAGTCTGTGAAAAGCCCCTATGAACAATAATTCTTCAGGGGTTTTACATTTTTTAGTGAGTTATTGAGTGAATTAATCAATTGCAGGCTATTTCATTGAATTATTAGGCATCAATAAGTATATTTATCAGTGTAAAAGATACCATCAATACATTGAAATCAAGAAATTAAATTTCCGGCATCGTTTTTTAAAAAACATTACACGACTTCCGCCTTTTCTGCCAAACTATGGATTTCAGGTGATATTTTGATCTATTTTGAATAATATTAAAGGGGTTTTGGAGACAATGTTGTTTTTCAGAAGCTCAGGGAAGTTATTTGTGCGATTAAGCTAATTTCCGCTCAAATTAGCTTGATTTAAATCCAATTGAGGTATGTATTTTCATCCTCATTGTTTCAGTTCGTAGATCCAGTAGTCTCATGATTTATCATTTCGTTTTTTGTTATACAAGTTTTTCTTAAATGCTTGGAAAACCTATGCCAGTTAGGTCTCGATTCTCCACAAGATCATGACGTTATTTTGTCCTATTAAACACGAATTCTAGGTTGATTTTGCAAGATACATATCGATACATTATAGGGTCCTTTGAGTAATTACTTTTAGATTATTGTATTGATTAAAATTAGGGATTTTGATAACTATATGTTTTTGATACATACAATATAATAACATTTTTTTTTTTCTTGTAATTATATTCAATTCTATGTTATGAATTTATGATTTTCATTGGAAAAAAACTTGTATTTTTCAATTTTATTGTCACATTTTTAATGCAATAAAATGTATGTTCTTGATACCTAATTAAATTATTCTTGATACATAAATTGTATAGATGTTCTCGACACATAATTTATATATATAACGAGACCATTTACCTTTGGTACAAGGTGGTCACAATTAATCTTGACCATTGAATGTGAAACTGGGTGGCTACATTTATTTCATTGACCAAGCTCAAAGTTCAAAAGAAATTGCCTCAAACTTTGTGATACACCCTAACTATCATAGTTCACATCGGATGGTTGTAAATAATTGTGATCTACCTATACCAAAGGTAAATTGTCTCACTGTATACAATCCCTTAGATTATTTTGCTAAATAAAACTACAGATTTTGAGAAATATATGTTATTGTTTCAAGAAAACGTGCTCTTCGCACATTCCCAAAAACCATGATTTTTTATCAAACTAGCTTGATTCAAATCCAATTAAGGTATGTATTTTGACACCTTTTTTGTTTCAATTCGCAGATCCAATAGTATCATGATTTATCAGTCTTTCTTAGATGATTTTTTTTTTTAAATGCTTTGAAGAAAACATATGCGATTTAGGGTTCATCCACCATTCTTTCAATTACGGCCTCAATTTTTATCTATTTTCTATAAATTTTGAGGAGTTTTGAAGTAAGTAACTATTTTACAAGATATGAACTTAATTCGTCTGATTAAACACGAATTCTATGTTGATTTTGGGGAGTTAGTTTCCATTGTTTTTAGATGGACCACGTACTTTCATCCATCTTTAAGATAGATGCTTACACTTGTGGACCACATATGTAGAAATGTGGTCCAGCACGCATGAAACAATTTTCCCTTGTTCACTCGGCATTCTCATATTTATGATTACAATTGCAGCCAAAAGAGAGGAGGGAGAAGAGAATTTGTGTATGAACACCGAGCTAGCCATGTGCAAGACCGTACTGGTTCGCCAACGGGACAGCAATGTTCCTAGCACCGATCAGCTTTCACTTTTTGGGACAATAATGTCATTATCATTCTTTGCAGTTGGATGGACCATTGGGTCTCAGTAACCCTCATGGACCACATGTCCATGTTCCCGTATCTAAATTTTTATGCATTTAGCATTTAGCAATGTTTTAAAAGGTCAATATTAATCGGAATCGGTCGATTCAGATCAAGCATTATTGGACCTCAACCAGTTCTCATAATATATCAGGAGTTGACCATTTTCCCTAGGGAATTCGTGATTTTCTATAGCAAATCACATTATACTGCAATCGGCATTTCCCAAAAAGAACCCGGTGGGTAACTATATTCTTTTGAAATCAAACTTTTTGACTTTTATTTACCCATTTAAAAGAAGGGAAATGTTTCTATACTTCCCCTGCAACATAGAAGTTCTTTGCTTTCCCTACCATCCAGCCATCCAATTTTGATCAAGAGAGCCATTCACCTTTTGATCTTAGATCCGATGTCTCAAAGTATTTTATTTTTAGTTTTTTTTATACAAATGATATGAATATGAAATTTGGTACATGTCATCTTCTCATTGGGACGCACCTATAAAAAATATTTAAAAATAAATTTTTGATAAAATATAATGACCAAAATACCCTTTGAAGATTCTAAGGGTATTTTGGTCATTTTATTTTAGTAGAAATAGTTTTTTTATATTTTTTGCTAGTGCGAGTTTAATAGAGGATTGGACGTACAATTTTTTTTGTCAAAATAGGTTATAAAAAAAAATAAAAAATAGTAAAGAGACATGACATTGTGATTGGGACAATCTTAGCCCTCCATTTAGAATGGACGGCTGGATAAGGGGAAGCATATAAGTTTTATTCTGTAGGGTAAACATAGAAAGCTTGACCTTAAATGAATTGTAGTATCTATTTATATAAATAAAGAAGACATACAAAATTGTATGAACTATCAAGGGATCAAACGTTTAAGCCACACTATGGAGGTGTGGGAGAAAGTGATTGAGCTACGACTAAAGCAAGAAACGTGTGTATCAATTTAGTTTGTTTTTATACCATAGAGGTCAACATCTAAGGTCATTTTCCTACTTTGGCAACTAATTGAAAAGTTTAAGGAGAATAGAAAAGACCTCAACATTTTTTCATATTACCTTACGTACTCTTTAGTTTTTGAATGAAGCTTCATGGTTAAAGTTAAAATAATAACAATAATAATAGAAAATACCTCAACATAGTTTTTATTGTTTTAGAGAAAGCATAGATATGATACCTAGAGACTTAATTTGGTGGGTATTGGAAAAGAAAGAGTATCTTGAGGCTACATTGATATCGTGAGAGATTTGAACAAGGGAGCACTAACTAGTGTAAAGACAATTAGTGAAGAGACAAGTTAGTTTTCAATGACAATAAGCTTACATAAGGAGTCATCGTTGAGACCGTGTCTCTTTGTTTTGGTTATGGGTGAGTTATTAGGCACTTACAACATGAGGTAAAATAGTGTATGTTGTTCATGGATGATATAGTTTTGATTGATGAGATTAGAAGTGGCATCAACGCAAATTCAGAACTATAGAAGGACGTTATCTGATAAAAAGGTTTTAAAATTAATCGGTCTAAGACATAACATATACAGTGCAATTTAGTAACAATAGGGGTAGAAACAAGGAAGTAGTTAAGATTGATGACCAAAAATTATCTAAAAGATATTATTTTTTATATCTTGGGTCAATACTCCAGGAGAATGTAGAAATTAAGGAATATATCATGCATAGAATAAAAACTATGTAGGCGAAGAGGAGATGTGCATTCCGAGTTTGATGTGATCGTCGTATACTAATGAAACTGAAGAAAAATTTCTATAAGGCTAGTTATACTATGTGGGATAGAAGGTTAGGCAATCAAGAAATAATATGCCCATAAGGTGTATGCAACATAGAGGATGTTGAGATGGATGTGACAAGATAAAAACAAAGGTGTGGTTTCTATAAGGTTGCAACCTTAAACAACCCAATTAAGGTACACCTCCAAATTCTATCATAACATGTGATTTTAGTGTAAGAAATTATTAGGATTATCTCAAAATCTATTTTTCATATCTAATTATAAAATTATAAGCTCCAAAAATAGTTAAAATGAAGTAGATCTACAAACATATTAAAATCTTGATATTGGATGGCCTAGATAATTTGTTGTAATATGCACTATCTCCAGGACTCAAAATCTGTTTTTGGTCCTATTCATACATCTCTATGTCGAGATAATCAACTAGAGGGTTTTCCAACATTAAAACAATCTTTTCCAATGAATTTTTTAGGTGCATCCGTATTTCAACATTTTAAGGATGCAACCTTATATAAACTTTTTCCTAAAAAAAAATAGAATTCATAATAAATACAATTAAGAAAATTTACGTATGGCTTCAATAGGAAATAAGATGAGGAAAAGTAGACTTTGAAGGGTTAGTCATGTGTAATGTAGGCCTAATATAACAACAATTAGGGCAAGGGGTAGCCCCAAACAGATATAGATAGAAATAGTGAGAAAAAATATAGTGATTTATAGTCTTATTGAGGGCATGGCCCTTGATAGAAAATAATGACAGAACATGATTCTTGTAGCCGGCACCAAATAATTAGGATAAAAATTAGATGATGTTGATGATTTACCCATTGGGCCCAACTGCCACACGTGCATAAGAGGGCTTTGGGCATGCTTATCACTTTCTGGGGCATGAGACTCTTTTTAAACTTGCTTGGGTCTCCTTTCGTTCTCACATTTACAATGTGGCATCATATATCTCTCTCTTTTTCTCTTTCCAATTCCTTAGAATTGAAAAACTTATATTTTAAAAAACGAGGTCTATTAAGAAGATATTACTTATGCAACTTAGTTAAATAAGAAAATTTTACAGCACATATAAAATCTAAGAAGAGTTTACCACACATAAAATCTTCTTGACCTAAGCAACTTTGGAAAATATAATATGAAGATTTTATAGCATGAAGATTCTATAAGACAAAATAATCTTCGAATTTTATAAAGGGAAAATATCTTCATACTCCTATTTTTAGGTTTCCTTTCACAATAGACCTAAGGTTTTAAAAGATATCTTGGGGCATACAAATTGTAGATTTTATTTCTTCTAACCCCCGGAGCTATGTTTTTAGGCTAAACAAGTCTAAAAAGATATGCCTTTTCTAAAAGACATCATCCCAAATTTCTAGAGAGAGAGAGAGAGAGAGAGAGAGAGAGAGAAGGGTTTCATGGAGGTGAAAAATTATCGGGAGAAGAGAGAGGTGTTTGGAGAAACACAGGAGGAGGGAGAGTGAGAGAAACGTAGAAAGAGAGAGAAAAAAAGAAGTTTGGGCTATATAAGTGAAAAGAGAGAAAGGATTGGATTTAGAAATATCATGTCTTTCTCACATTTGTTTAGGTTAAAAAGTGGGTTTAAAGTGGCCAGGGGGTTAGAAGATATTTTTTGAAACTTTGGGTTTATCAAGAAATGAAACCTAAAAACATGGAATATGGAGATATTTTCTACATATGCAATACAGGAAAATAAGAGGATTTTATAGAAATTAGACTAGAAGAAAAGGAGGAATGGATTAACGCTCTAATATTTCTAATTTAAATAAAGAAATAAATGAAATCTCAACCAAAATAGAAGCTATGAAAGAGAGAGAGAGAGTTGTCCAATATGTTGGTGAGAGAGAGGGGTAGAGAGAGATATTCCATGTGTTTTTATGTGGATTTGTGTGACTGAGAAAGAGAAAGAGAGATGCCCGTTATCTTTATATGTGTATGTGAGATAAGAGAGAGGTTGTACATTTGTGTGTGTATGTATGAGAGAGATGTCAACCCTACGTTTTGTGTATGTATGAGAGAGAGAGATCCAATGTATATGTGAGAGAAAAATCATGCATAAAATTGCAATTAGTATCACAAAATTCGTATGAAAAATTACAAAAATCATTTTCTCCCTCATGTCTTCACTAAAAATCACAAAATAAGTAAAAAGATTTTGTAAAAGGAATTTATCAAAATTAGCATAAAAAAAAGTATCAAAATTAATATCAATAGACACTTAGATAGGAAACGTGTCTCAATTTTCAAATATTTTTACAAGATAATTAAAATACATAATGCACCACACTACTCGAAAAACCATATTTTTAGGTATTTTTATTGATTTTTTAAAATATTTCAGTCTGGATCCAGCGAGTTCTCCAATCCCAACTGCTGATTTGCCAATCTGAAGCTACTTTTTAGATAGACGATCTAGGTCACCAATTCATTTTCTAAAACCGTGGTATTTGTCTTAGTTGTTTATTTGTCATACCTTATGTAGTATTTTGATTTCCATTACACCGAAATGCACATGCGTAACTCATTCTATCGCATTAATCGAAGGTAGAGTGGCTATAAAAATTACTATACAGGAAGACCTTTCAATGATAAATACAGGACGGTAGGGTGCTCTTACTTCTCTTTTCCTTGGTAGAGGATCCTTAAAAACGATTGTCAAATTGATGAAATCTTGTTCATCTCTAGCACATGATATTTCTTTTATTTATAGAATTTACTATTCACAAGTCGCTATTCATGAGTTTTGTAAACTTTTATTTATAGAATTTACTATTCACAAGTTGCTATTCATGAGTTTTGTGAACTTTTATTTATAGAATTTACTATTCACAAGTTGCTATTCATGAGTTTTGTTCACAAAGGTATTTATCAAATTTAAAATATTATTCAGGATTATTATGTGCCCATTGTGAGGAGGTGGTGTGCAAGTCTAATGATAATCTAATTGAACTTTTGAGTTCTAGAGAAGTGATGCTGGATCAATGGATGTTACGGTCGCTCACTTTTAAGATTTCCTCACTGTCTTTGAATATTGCCGCACCAAGTGGTATCAGAGTAGGTTTTATCACACTGAACCTGAGATCCTCAAAACCTTGGTTGTGCGTACGTTGGATCAACTGATAGATTTGATGATCCATTGAGCTGCAAACTCTGAAGGCATGTTGGGAAAGTATGAGTTGCATGAGAATCACGCTAACTACCTGACATTACATGGACATTTTCTAAAATCTTCTGAAGAGAATCCCTTTGCAGGTATCATTTCAGATTGCAAGATTGAATCACCACTTATTGAAAGAGTGCCAATGTGGTAGGACTACACCACTAACTACCAAAGGTAAATTGAAAAGTATAAAAGGTTCAGTAATCATAAAAAAAGGGATCTCATGAAGAACAAGAGGGCAAGTTCTTCTTCTAGCCTTGGCGGATTGATGTAGTCTCACTGAAGATATCTCCAACATGTAACTTCTATTTTATTTATTTATTTTACAATTCAAAAGCTATTGTTCATGAGTATGTTCACAATGATATTTCTAGAATTTTTAATATTATCCAGGTGTATTTTAGAGTCTTACATTATTTAGTTACATCTCAAGTTAAGTTTTTGGTTATGCTTATAGATAGACTCTTATATGTCCATTGTGAGGAGGTGGTGTGAAATTTTAGTAATATTCCATTTGAACTTTTGTGTTCTAGAGTTATGAAATTGGATTAATGGTTGTTGAGATCTCTCTTTTATGAGAGATTTGTTGTTGCGCTCTCCCTCTTTTGAGATTTTTCTGGTTTCCTTCAATTCAGAAATGCATTTTTTTGAAGTCGATACGAATCCTTTCTCTAACATAAATATACGAGTCACTTCCTATTCCTTATTATACATGAAACACAAAAGCCAAGAACATTGTAATAAGTCAAGGGAGTTGAGGTGAACGTTTGTTTTGGACAAGAATCGGGGTCGCCGTGTACCACCAAATGTTTCAAACAGCCATGATTGCATGCATAAGTTCATGGTGAAAAGATATTCCACACTACTGACTAGGAGGAGCATGGCACGGAGAGGGAGACCCATTACAAGATAACAACCCGCATATAAAATAAAATTTTTAACAGATTTTATTGAGAAAATGGGTGCTTATATTTACTATTAAGATGTTTATCAAAATTGGAAATGCATTCCATTATATAATGGGCAGAGAACAATAACATGCACTTTAAGAATTACTAACCCAAATGGATTAAACTTTTTAGGTATGTATCATTCCCAAGGTGGAGTCCATTTAGAGGTTATTAGCACCGTCAATCCATCGTTCGAAGGCCACCAGTGATTCGTGAGGTGTGTATTCTGCAACAGTGTGCCCAGCACGCTGTTGAATTGGCACACCATGATTTACTTCAATAGGTACAATAACGAGCAAAATATTTATTGAAACTTTGATAGAAGAAAGAACATTGGCATTTAGATCACATACATGAATGTAGCAAATAGTCGATTATGGACATATTACACTGTGTATCTGCAATTCAAAACATTGATCACCACCTTTGGCTCTAGTTTTTCACACTATCCATCAATATCTCACGGAAATATACTAAAATGCACGCTTGAGCTAATTTTTATATCATTAGCTCACATTCCAAACGGGAGATTTGTTTGAGAACAAATTTTGTCAAAGTTCCATAGTCATCCCAATAAACAAGCTCCCTCAAAAAATGAAGGAAAAAATAAAATGGGGTCTTTTAGGAAAGAGAAAATGCAGCAAATATGGGCCATCCATTTTCAGAAAGATAAAAATACAATTAGATCTAGACCTTAATTTATTTGACTACAATCTTGCAAATGTTATTGTAATCACGAGATGAACTAGTATCTATGGTCAAGGAAATCCCCCAAGTTTAGTTTTGTCTGGTGTTTACGGCCGTGAGCTAATGTAGTAGATAATAGATATGTGTTTAAGGGTGTATGCAAGTAGTTCCATCCTATATATATAGGAAAATACTGAGATTATCCCACTAGCTCATATGAACATATGACCCCAACGGTCCAGATTGAATCTGGGCCGATCTGACGGTCACAACCTCATTTCGTGTTTAAATTTTAATTGTTTTTCTACAAATCTAAATAACTTAAAATTTTAGGGGTTCATTCTTCTCATCGCGTCGCACCTGATAAAAATATTTAAAAAATAATTCGCAATAGATAAATTGACAAAATTACCCCCAAAACATTTCACGGGAATTTT